>OX328131.1:19844255-20119058 GCA_946811695.1 Gonocerus acuteangulatus | reverse complement strand
TAGCTATAATTGAAACAATCTACAAAGGCCTCGGATGGAATGGAATAAGTTGTTAACTTGTCCACTTTTGCCTCCTTCAATTGGTACACGGTTTTTTTTTTTGTTTTTTTTTTTTTAACAGCGGTCTATGAGTAATGGACAACTGGTACCCGCACTCATGGTCACGCATTCATTTTATCTTCAAAATTCATGTGTAGACCCGTGTAATGGAAACATAAATGGCCACCAACAAGAAACGAACAAGTCGTATTGACTACACATTTGACACAATTTTCTTCAGTACTTGTGCTTAATAATTAGAAAAGGCAGGCCTACTTGTAAATATTGTAACAAGAAACTTAGTGCTGAACATCACCTTCAAGAACTTCTGAGAGCCTAGACAGTTGTGGCCATTCTTAGATAGGGGTGGTGTAAATTTAGGCCCCATTAGAGGGTTGTTGAAAACCCTATTTGTTCTCCAAAAACTTCATTTCTACTGTAACCAGACTCAAGCGGTACAATTTGCATCTTTTGTTCTCTCGAAACACACGGGCAGAGGTGTTGGTGAAATGGGCCAATTTTGGGCACACTTGTAGGGACTGAAACAGCCATTTCTGTAATTAATAGTAATAATTGTTTTCATGGAATAAATTAATTCTCTATTATTTTATCCTGTTTTTAAATTAGTTAATATGACATTTTTTGAGGGGGCCATATTTATAACCAATTTTTTCTTTTGTTCTTTTAAATGATTTTTCTAAATCGTCGTTTACACAATGAAATAATTAAAGTAAATCATTGTTTTGCTTTCTCGCAAAACGGTAAAATGTTGTAATTATCTATGAAAGCGAAAAATTTGGAATTTCTCAAAATGATAGGTTTTTTTTTTTTTTTTTTTTTTTTTTTTTTTTTTTTTTTTTTTTTTTTTTTTTTTTTTTTTTTTTTTTTTTTTTTACGGCGCATCTACATCTAGGTCATTAGAGCCGACATCCAGGATGCAGCGAGGAATTTTACCAGCGAGCCGTGGGATGATCAAATTCCTGCCGGAGGTTGGGAATCGAACCCACCATCTCCCGCTTATGAATCCAAGGCGCTAGCCATTAGACCACGGGAGATCCCCAAGATGAAAGTAACATTAAATCAATAACAAAAGGTGGTGCCCAGATTTACACCTTTTCCTATATATATATATATATATATATATATATATATATATATATATATATATATATATATATATATATATATATATATGTATATATATCTTTGGGGGCGAGGTTAGTTCAGTGGTAGAGCACTGGACTCATATGCTGGAGGACCTGAGTTCAAATCCCGAGCAAGCATTAAAGACTTTTTTCTTCTCGTGTCTTCGTTCATGGCTGGGTTGGCCTCCCTGACCGTCCCTAGGCCAACCCAGCCATTAATTAATTTATTAACGAGTACATTTGTGCTAATGACTCTAGCAGTCGAAGCAGCAAGGGGAAAATCAGGCGGCCGGAGCATAGTACTGACCACACTATCTCCCTAGTTTACCGTATTTTCATGGATCAGATACCTCTATAGTAGCTGCCCCTCAGGGCCCTCGTGGCCTGTTACGGGACTGATTTGATATATATAATAATGTACAATAATGTGTATACTCATACAGACATATATGTCTATGAATAGTTTATTTGCAGGTATCAATAACGGACAAGAAGAAATTGTACTTTCCCAAATCAATATTTGCTATAAATGAATATTTCATGATAGGACTCAACAAACCAACTTGTGGCATACTGCAATAGAGACTTTACTGTAAAACACCTACTTACGGAATGCAGAAGACGACAGAAACTTTAATATTTATGGACCCCAAAAATTTATTATCTCAAGTTAACACAACAGAATAGAACTTAACACAAGTTAATATTAGATGGCTGATGATGGATCTGAACCGGTTCGAAAAGTCGCAAATATATGTTAATATTTTAAACAATTTTGAGTAGCAACTCCAGCCAGTTTCTTGAAAAATCAAATGATCCTTCCCCACCCTCACCTTCAACTTACATATTCACATGTCTTGATCAATCTAATCTTAAAACTATAAACAAGCTTTTTCTATGGTTAGGCCAAATTCCAAAATGAAATAACTACATATTTTCCTACATAAATTTCTCCTTCTTTCTCTCTCTCTCTCAACATCTATCTTTGCAAACCATAAATACAATATAAGTTCCTTTTAAAACACAATGTTCCAACAATGAGAAAGCATAGCGTCCAATTTAAGGAACTTTGAACCCCCTGAACCAGGGAATTCATGAGACCAATTTTGCCCAAATAAATTTAGGACTTACAGGAGCTTAGAGAGTTTATGGGACTTAACACGGAAGAGCTACCAGCTTTTACCTATCTCTTTCTCACTCTCTCCTGATCTCTCTCTCGTTCCTTCAGCTCCTCTCCCGTGCATTCCCTCACTCTCTCTCTTTTTTCCCGCGTAATCTTTCATTCCAGTTTAATTTCGTGAGTCCCTCACGTTCCTCCATTCCTGCTCCTGGTCCTGAGGCGGGGATAAAAAGGGGCAAGATTTATGACCTAATTTCCCTCAAGAATCCTAGCCGCCGGCCACTGCTGCCAACCGGCCGATATTAAAACCACACCAAGTAGGGAATTCTGACCCTTTCTTGGGGGGAAATACTCAAGGGGGGAGGAGCCGCATTCGGCTTTAGAAAGCAATTTACTTTGAGCCCATTATCGTTGTTTTTCGACTTCAAGTGACCTAATGAATGCCAACAATTTTTTGGGATTTGAAAGAAGGGACATCGTCAGGGGATCATTTAATAAGTCCAATATTTTAGCACTTTCCTCCGAAGGAAAGTAGCTATTGAGGTTGGACTCATGACGGAATTTTTGAAAAATTTCTTCAAATCTTTATCGATCCTACCTAGTAGACACCGAAAATATCCCCCGTTAAAATATATATATATATATATATATATATATATATATATATATATATATATATATATATATGTCTGTTAACACGATAGCGGCCAGAGTTTTTGTTTTTTCGTCACGAAACTCGGTATATAGCATTCAATTAGCAAACGATTGAACGAGTTCGTTAACCACCAAAGTCGGTCCACCGGAAGGGGGGGGGGGGGTTTACCCCGAACCCAAAACACTAATTTGACCATGTCAGCCTTAATATTTGTTATATTTCAACGAAACTTGGCATTCGTAGTGGTAATACAAAGAGAAAAGTGAGATATAAAAATGAACTAAATCGGAGGGGGGGGGGGGGGTTATTCCGGACCCACAATACCAATTCGCCACTACCAGCCGTGATTTTTGGTATATTTCGACGAAACTCGGTATTCGTAGTGGTAATCTACAGGTAAATATGTGTTGTAAAAGTCAACTAAATCGGTTCATTAGGAGGGGGGGGGGGTTTACTCCGGACCCAAATTACTAATATACTCATACCGGTCGTAATTTCTGCTGTATTGTAACGAAACGCGGTATACGTCGTGGGTAACTCATGAGAAAGAAGTGTTGTAAAAATGAGCTGAATCGGTTAATCGGAAAGGGGGGTATACTTTGTAATGTATTTCAATAGAAAAGCCCGTCAGACGTAGGTTCACAAAGCCGCCGCAAGGAGCGCTTTCTACCACTAGAGGGACTATATCCTGTTCCTGCGTTAGATCAAAATACGATAATATGAGGGTTTTTTTGTATTTATTACGTAGTGTAGTAGGTATCATGTGTAAACATAACTCTGGAAGCAAATTAATAATTGATCAGTTACTCATTACAAATTTAAAAGAGAACTATTCATGTTTTTATTTTATTTATGTAGGATATTTTAAGCAAATTGTTCTGGAAAGCAGTCTACACTACCCAAATTCTGAGGAAAGTGCTTAGTTATGCAGCTTCTGCGTGACGGACTTTTTTATGTATTTTTATCTTACTTTTCCAAATCATTTGTCTTAGACCTTTTGTACATCTCCAAACTTTTTGTATTTTTGTAATTTGGTCAGGTGTGTGTGTGAGTGTCTATGAGACTGGAAACGACAAGAGGACTGACTGATCTACGCCTTTTCTGCCCTGGCCTACCAAGTTCCGTGCGGTACGGGGTCGATTGGACCCTTGTCTATCTGTGCACTAGTGTTGAGTGTGTAAGAGGTAAACCTTCGAATCTTTTTTAGCTTTGGACCCCACAAAGGTTTGAAACCCTTAATTAACTAGAAAATGTAATGAACTTTTAATTGTATCAATTAATGTCCTGCTGCCGTGGTATAGTGACCTAAACCTATGGAGTGGGAAAACAGAATTATTTTGCCTAAATTGATCAATTTTCACAAGGCTGTATACGTTTAAGCTAAGGAAAGACCTCGAGCCGATTGACACTTTGACGCGCTTTGGATAATTACGAATTTTTCAATTCGCAGTCAACGTGTTAACCCAGACTCACACAATTCTCACGAAGGAAGGACAGCCCACTATGCTAATCTTGACATGGGCAGTTTACAGTGTAAACTTTACACGATGTGACAAGGGACAACCGCTTTGTAGAATGGTGGCGGAGGAGCTTACCTGACGCTTAGTAAACAGAATCCATTTCTATTCAGTTGTACTTTAACCGTTTACTAATACTTCTCACTTGTCACTATAAAAGAACCTGTTTACAAGTAGCTAAGGCAAAATGGAATATGTTCGCAAACAAAGCAGATTACTTACATCAGCTTCATTTGTGAGTCTTTGTCACAATTTTTGAAGCAAAAGCATTTTTAGCTGTAGTATTTGGGGCTATTTGTGAGACGTCCTTGGTTTTGCAGTGCCTTGTCTCGCTGACCACATCTGCTCCTTGCACCTGCTCCTTGAAACAATCTTGCTTTTCGATCTCTTGGTTCACCCAATAATAGTCAATGTGTCAATTTGCTGGTTCGCTGGAAATTGAGAAAGAATTAAAAAGAACACAATACTTAATTAACACTCAATCTTCTACTCTCCCGAAATTCTGCTATCAAATCCCAGCCTGCCTATTTCATTATTGTGGCAAATAATGATTAGAAAAATAATTCACTGTTGTTAGTGGTTTAATAACTTTAAAATATTTAGACAAATTTACAACCTCTAAATAGCATGGAAATAAAAACTCATTAACTCTGAGGAGAAAAGACAACCATCTTTGAACACCCTACTTCACAAAAGAAGTTTCTGTAACTGTCAAATAATAACGTTTTAAAAGTATTTTACTCATTTATACAAGCTCACTGTATGCTATGATTACAAATTTATTACTTTTTAAGGACTTGTCTAACAATAAAAATGGTCTTCCCGTGGTCCAGTGGCTAACGCCTTGGATCTCCATGTGTGAGATGGAGATTTGAGTCCCGCTTGCAGCAGATTATATTTATTTATTTCAGGGACAGTTAAAAAGATTCCCTTCTCAACCATGGATGTTTAGAAACGATGACAACCTATACATTGCCGCTAATAGCGTAAGATATCGATGCGCACTAAAAAAGAAAAAAAAAACAACAACAAAGAGAACATCAAAATTATCAGAATTCTGACAAATATGAAGATTTGTCTATCTGAAGCTTTTGCTCTTTTGGGTGGATTTAATAGCCTTAGAATTGATAACACACTCTGAGAAACTGGTGATTATGTGTCAAACTCCAACCAATCGAATTAATTTTTCTTAAATATAATAGTTTTGCTATTAAGTCACTTACGGCGTAAACCTTCTTTTGTATACAGGGGTATTTTTATTTCTACGTAGGAGAATCCCCTTTGATCCTTATATGACAATATCAAAATCCCGATAAATATGACGCCGTGTACGGTAATTGGTAACTAACCCGAGCTTAAAATGGAAAATGGCGAGTTCATATCCAATCTGTAAATTTAATATTTCTAAGAAATGAAAATTTTAAAATGAAGTTACTGATGGTGTATATCGTCAGATGTGTCTGGATGCAAGAGGTTAGAAGACAATCCATGTTTATTCTATAAAAGTCGTAATAGTGAATTAATAATATTTCAGTCCTCTAACCGACCCTATAACCCTTTTTTAGGATAAAAAAATGAGGGAAATTGGTTTAAATGTCACTGGAATATGCCCGACGAGAAACATATTAGACGGAGAATAAGCGTTTTAGCGTGTCGAACGGACGTATACAAATATTTCAATCCAAAGTCCTAAGAACCATCGTCAGTGCTCCATTTTATTTTTTCGGCCTAAATATCCATAAAAACCTCAAGATCCAATTCGCCAAAGATGTTGTATTATCCAGATTGTAAAGTTTATACCCCAAACTATCCACTCATCAGAATCCACATCGAGCGTCAACTTTTACCACCAAGGCGACTCAGAAGAGAGTGGTCCAGCGATCTGCAGCAGTGACGCTCAAGGGAAGTGTTAGCAATGTCTTCCTCTTCCGTTAGGCGTGCCAATGTTTGTGGCTTATAGATGTCTCTTCGAGTCCAGCCATCTCTGGCGCTAATTGAGTTCTTCTGGCGCTGATCGAGGCTGGTTTTTGGAGACCTTGTGTACAATCTTAAACAGAATGTAATAACCAATAAAGATAGTAGATATTTATGAATGAATATGAGTAAAAAATGAGAAGGAATCTGGATTTTATTCCTGGTTGAGAAGATGCTCTGAGAAAGGGTTGAGAGTAAGACTATAGTGGTAGGGTGGCTGGGACAGGTGTAGAAGGCCTGGCCTAAGGATAAATATGCAGCCCCCAAACCTCCAGCCTTCCCTTCCATCCAAGCCGAGGCCCCAAAAAAACACAAATTGATGATCCCTCTCTCCCCTTCGCTCTCTCCCTCCTCCGAGGTTTCCTACGGGCTCAGGGGATAAGACATTCCTTATTCTTAGTCCTACTTCATTGAATCTCCTATCGTTGCTTGGAACAAATTTCTGGTACTTAGTAAAAAAAAAAACGTTGAGTTTTACCTATAAGTTCCTCATCACTATGAAACAAATCAGCACACAAGAACTGTGGGCCAAAGTTCAAAACAACAAACTGAACCAATTAAAAATACTATCTCTGAATGGAGTATAAGTTGCCGCGCAATTAGATGAGAAGTGGTTGTACCAAGCAGATTACGGATAGGAAACAATATACTACAATACTATTTGTTCATATTTAGTGAAAAAGATGGTGTGGTTTTATTTATTAATAAAACTACATTTTACATGTGAAAATGGGTGCAATGGTTTGCCTTTTGTAGGCAAACAATAAAACCCATCCCTGACGACCCCCACGACCGATCCCTGACGATGTCGAAATCAAATCAAATAATTTATTTGTTTTTGGGAAAAATTCCATACAAATAGAGTGCGTACTAAACATAAATATACAATATGTATTTATATACAGCATTTTATAATTCTTTATAATTTAATTTAAAACTGCGCTAAAAATAAATAAATAAATATATGTCTTATATAAATAAATTTTTGACATATATAAATATATATTAACATCTGTTTTTTCAATCACTACTCTTCTAGCATAAATGTTCTGAGGTTAAGACTCCTTATAGTGTACTGGAGTAGAGCCCTGGTGGTCGACATATCGGCGGTATTGAGAATCTGATAAAACTCTTCTGTTGTTTTATTGATGAAGTTGGGAAGATAATATCTCCTGTAGGGTGAGTAGATTGGGCAACAGCAATAGAAATGTTGAAGGGTTTCATTGGTCTGGAGGTTACAGATATTGCATGGATCTTGTGGTGTTAAGTGATAAGAAGTTCTATGGTATGAAAGTCTGATAAATTTTATGCTGGCTGTTCGAATTTGAGTTAGAAGATTCTGCTGTGAATAAGTGAGGTCCATCTGTAGATGTTGTTGTGGTCTGTGCTCTGGGGTATAAATCCTTTTGTAATTTGGGCAAAACATGGAGTTGGTCATCCTATCTAAATCTTTATTGTGGAGTTTTTCTCTTATAGTGGTAAGACTGATACTTATATTTTTTCTCCTCTCCGATGTGTTTTCCAAAACTGCTATTAGTTCCTCTAATTGAAAGGATTTAAGTATCTCCTGAAGCTGTAAAAACCAATTATATTTAGTATTATTAGGATATCTTGTTGCATTATTTTTGAGGGCATTGAAACAGATTCTTGGGTATCTGTGGCCAGGCATGTCCAGTATTTTTCTAACCCAGTTCAGACCCTGTTCTAGAATGTTATATGCTATATGCGTAGTCCCTGTTTCCAGACGTAAAATATAATGAGGTGTGGATGGATGCAGGTTGAGAATCTTCTTGTAAAAGGCAAGGCGGCAGCTCTCCACCATCTCCAGATACCTGAGGGACCATATACTTGCACCATATATCAAAACACTGTTACGATGTCGAAATAATGTTATTAAGAATATATTGGCCTTTTATCTTTTCCTTAATCTAGAGAAATTGAAAATCCTATCTTGAACATGGGTTTCTTGAATAATAATACTTATATTTAACATTCCTACGGTATAGCGCCTACTATGTATGCATCCCGCGTAACAGGAGGCCTCTGTTTTTAGTATCCATTGGTGACGATCAAACCTATGATTATCCTAAACATTTGATTAATGTTGTTTTGATTTTTGTTTAAACTCTTCGAACAAACCCCTCCCCTTCTACAACAAATAATAGGGTTCTGGTAGAAACATTCAAACGCTTGTTCATTGTAAATCTTCTTCATTCCGCTTTGAGCCGCTTCAAAATTGTTGACGACGGATGGTTATATCTCTCTGAGAGATTATAGGAAATAGTAATGAATTGAAAAGTATTTTCTAGTAGCAGTCAACTACCGAACTGAGGCCACACCATTAAAAAACTCTATATCACGAATAGGAACTGAAGAATCAAATCCGAAGTTTTGGTTTTAACTTCTTATTTGCGAGTTAACCTTAATATCGGATTATGAGCTAAAAATTGTGGCTGTTTGATTAAAATGACAATATCTTTACTTTCCGTATCCATCGGATAATGCACACCGGAAGTGCAATAGGAGTTCACTTTTAGCTAAGGAATGTAGCTCCACTCACGAAAGAAGTTTGTCATCGATCCTTCCTTCTAAATACCTAAAATAACCCCCTAAAACTGTATATGTATCTGTTAAAACGATATCGGGCCCCAATTTCTCTTCCCTTTTTTTTTTTTTTTTTTTTTAACTCGAATCTTAGCATATACCATTCCTGTAACAAACGACTAGCCGAGTTCGCTAATCAGGAAAATCGATCAATTTGTAGGGTGTTGGGGTTCACTCTGGAAATTACTATGTCACCTACGATCGATTTTTTTTTATTGCAGTGAAACTCGATATATCTCGTTTTAAAATTATGAGAAGGAGAAGTTCTTAAGCGAAATCAGTCTAACGCAGGTAGATGAGTTTATCAGAAAATTGAATTATTATTATTAGAGGGGTCTCCCGTGGTCTAGTGGATAGCGCGCTAGATTCATAAGCAGGAGATGGTGGGTTCGATCCCCGCCGGTGCCAGAAATTTTCTCATCTCAGGGCTCGCTGAGATAATTCCTGGCTGCACCCTGGACGTCGGCGCTAATGGCCAAGATTTATGTCGATGCGCCGTAAAAAAAAAAAAAAAAAATATATTATTAGAAGCATAAAAAATTCCAAAATTTCCGCCGGTGTTTTATTTTGCCGAAAGTTTTCAGTGACTAAGCCCCATATTCAATGCCCATGCAAAGGTTCTTATTCGGCCGAGAGTTGCTTGGTCTAAATAGGAGCAAGTCTCGGCTGAATTTTGTGGAAATGTTGGACTTTTTTCATCCTTCTGATCAACAGTTTCCACGATTAAGCAATTCCGGCTAATTATTATTATTAGTTTACCCCCAAACGGCCGTCATTTTTGGTTGTCTCTATATAAGTCGTGCACTACTGATGATAAAGTTGTGTTGTGAATATAACTAAAATCGTTCAATTAGAAGATGAGGTTTATTTCAAAACAAAGTTAACCATAACCTTTCTGCTCAGCCCTTTAGCAAGTCATTCATTTCCAAAGACGTCCTTACGTCTTTCATATACTTAAATCTAAATGCTATGTTCACTCCCGTAACACCCACTGCCGTCTTTCTGATCTTTATATTCCTTCCCACCACAGCTTTATTTGAAAAATCATTGGTCTCCCGTGCCATCTCGCTAAGGAATTCCTTACCTCTGTCTGTTCGCCATTCTACCAGCCTAGAAATCTTTAAATCCCGACTCTTCCTTCACTTTCTAATCCTGAAAATTATACCCAATCCTTAGTAATGTTTCTGGTCATACTTTAGTGACGTAATTTAATATTATAATTGTTTAGCCTGTGAAATTCAAAAATATTTCTAAAGGACATGTGTTCCGCAATAGGAATATATACATTTTTTTTTTTTTCATTTCATATCATAACCAGCGAAGTAGAACCAGTAAAAGTAGCTATTTACCAGAACGGATTCCTTATTTTTTTTAAAAATATTAGATTTAGCTGGTTATATTAGGTATGAATGAATTCGAGTTTTCATGTTTATATTACTTGTTTCCCTAAAGAGGAATTCTTTTTGATTTCAGAGTTCCTACGCGAAGGACTCAGTTTTAGATTCATTTTGTCAACATACTGAATTGCTAACTGAATGAACTGAAAGTTTCTTGGTGGACTCACAGGCTGCTATATTGGTCCTATCATCTAACTCATCAACAGATTGCCATCGCACTCTGGAATGCAGAAAAAGGCTCTCAGAAGTAGCATCCAAAGTTACTGTCGTGCTTCAGTGGATTCCTAGCCCCGTGGGAGTGCCTGGGAATGAAAAAGCCGACGAATTGGCTAAGAAAGGATCAAATGAAAAACAGCCATCAGACACTCTCCTCAGCTTACTCCCAAATAAAGGCTATCGTGAACATGGCAGTAACTAAAGGACACCGCAAAGCTGCGACTGGAAAAATTTGGGAGAAGCTAGTTACAAAGGGACCGGTGCCCCGAGATCTGCGCAGAGAATTGGCTGTCTGCCTCTTCAGAACAACCACCGGACATGACTACCTACAGGCTCACCTGCACAGAATCGGCGTAGTTGAGACAGGCATCTGTCCACTGTGCAATGGTGGCAGAATGGACGCTGCACACCTTACATCCTGCAGTGCGCTAAGCTCCCCTGAGTGTGACGATATAAATTTGCTGTTTTCCTCCCTGTAATGGTCTGCGAGGCGCTTGATGGCAGAATTGCCTCTTGCGGGCGTAGGATAAAGTAAAGTAAGTATAAACTCAATAAAATATTTCTTACACTATATTGGTTTGTACGACTTCATCGAAAGCGACTAATCTTTTGATCTTACAATGGCGTAGTTGAATATTTCATTGATAACATATTCCTTGTGTACTTTCTGGTAATAACCATCCTGATAACATACAGTTTACCTATAAGGTAAGTATAGAAAGATTTATGTTACAATACTACAGTAGGATTTACACAAATTCATACCCACAATTAATAACAGACAAAAATTAATTCTTAACAATTTTAAAGTAACACAATTTATATCTGGACATGGACCAATAAAAAGTTATTCGAGTAATGTGCGTCACCCGCGTGGGTCCGCCGTGTCCGTTGTGGTGCGTCCGGTTAGCGTTGTGGGGACTCGGATGCCGGCCTGGAGGGTGTGGATGGCCTGGTCCAACCATGCACACCCTCAGCCCCAGGCCTGGCCGCCAGATTCTTGATGGACCGTCAGAGATACAGATGGCAAACCTTGTCGCTGCAGCGCGGCTGGTGGTGCCGCGGCGGGCTCGGGGTCCTGCGTGGGGACGCACTTACTCCTTACCTCCCTCTAACAGATTTCTTATCTTGTTTTCAATTAACTTAAAAAAAAAAAAAAAATAAAAAAAATAAAAAAATAAAAAAAAATAAATAGAATCCAGGTGCTGGTAACCAAGACGTGAAGCGCCTTAAAAAAAAAAAAATAAATAAAAAGTTATTAATATAAATTGAAACGGATATCTAATAACACATGTAAATGCGACAATTCAACGCAACAGACATACGATCACCTCCTATACGACCATACATTACTGGACACAACTCATAAAGAACACTACAGGACCAAACTTGGCCCACTGACAAATCAGACTTATTGCTTAAATATTTTGAGTAATTTGACGCATTTATTAAATATTAGCTGTTACGTGCCATCTAGATAAGGAAAAATCATTTTGAAACCAAATAAGTAAAATTAAAATCTAAAAACGCAAATCTGTAACTGTTCGGTTTCACATTTTCGAACCCGTGATCTCCATACTGCGAGTCACAGACGATTTGAACTTAGTTTGTGACATTCCACGGATAAAGGACTACATGTGTGCCAAGTCTGGTCAAAAAGAGTCAAAAGGTGTGGATTTGTATAAATAACCAAAATACAGACAGACAGCTGCTAGATTTTTTCGACCTAGCCTATGACACTCCCTGGATCAAGACCTACATGTGTGGCAAGTTTGGTCACAATCGGTCAAACGGTGTGGATTTGTATAAGGAACAAACATACAGACAAACAGATTAGCAGACAGACACGTGATTTTTATATATACAGATATATTTATATATTTTCTTTCTTTTTTTTATGTTAGATTTTCTTCTTTATTATTTTTTTTTTACGGCGCATCTACAACTTCGCCATTAGCGCCGGGCTGTCTACAGGTTACCACCCTTTTATAATGCCAACAGTTCATGGTCGGTCACCCATTCAGGTACTGACAACGCCCGACGTTGCTTAACTTCGGTGATCTACAGGAACCGGTGTATTCAACGTGGCTATGGCCGTTGGCTTCTTTATTATTATTATCCAATATTATATTAATTATTCAATCAAAATAACCCTTATGTATAGGTATGAAATCAATAGGTGCAGCATCCATTGAGGATGGCACACGTACTTTCAAATGAACTCCCACTATGTAAGGATACTACAACGTGGAAATAGGAACAAAAAATACTACACGAAAGGCGTAAATCAACTTAAAACGGAACATCAAAAAAGAATGAACACATTCCTACTAGAATGTTAAATTCTTCCTTATTTCTAGTACGTTGTATGTAGTTCTTGAAGAAAGCGAACTCTTTGGCTCTTACAAATCAGCTTCGTTCTGATTATTCATCGCGATAGAAATAAAACTAGACAAAAAAATCTGATGTCATATTTAGTATTGCTAATTGCTTTCTGATTTCCCTTTCGTTCTAAATGGGGTAGATTTGTGGGCAGGTCATTGTATTGGCTTGAAGAACGCGGAACAGGAGCGACAAAACATTAAAACCAAAACAAACAATAGATGCAGGTCAGAGAGAGAGAGTTGAAGAAAAAGGCGAACATCGACCCAAGCATGCGCCCCCGGTCCCTAAGATTTTCATCTTTTGTTTTTGCCCCTGCCCCCCCCCTTTCGGCCTTCCGTTTTTGTGCTATTGTTTTAGCGCAGAGAAGCGGAGAGTGGCTCCTTTCCCACGAGATTAGGGCTGCCGGCTTTCAATGCAGGGACCAATTTCGAAAATAATTCTCCGTAGGGCTTTTCTTTACTTCATCTTCATTCGTCATATTAGCCCAGTCGAACGGTGGTTCCAAGTCGAACGTTTCGGTGTAATGGTTTCGATTGGCCTATTCAATGTTTCTAGGGGGGCTGAACACGAATCTGAAGTTGACCACCAAAGTCTGGTGTGTAAATATGAGAAATCATAAACACTAAAAATAATGTTTTCTAGTTGTTTTCAGCTTATAACTTGCAAAGATAGCTATTTACCCTGAAAAAGTGATTCTGTAGTAAAATAAAAAAGATAAAATTACCTACAATTTATGTTTCTGAACAATTTTTTGTACATCGCACGGTGTCCGAAAAGACTGTTGAAATATGGGAGAAATCAGTAATTATTGAAAACAGTTGATTTTTCTCATTTTCGTTTTTAAGGAGTTAAATGCTTCCTTAACTAATCAAAAATTATATCCAGGAGTGTTAGTGTGCGAAACAGTTTACAGAGTTTTACCAATGTGCCAAATACATTTGGATACAATCCAAAATTAAAAACATTTTTTTTCTTTTTCTTGTTTACAAGATTTTTTTTACTTTAATTTCTCCCATATTCCAACACTCTCGCGTATCAACCGTGCGATGTACGAAAAATTCTTTAGAGACATAATTTGTAGGTAATTGTATCCTCTTTATTTTACTACAGAATCACTTTTTGCGTAAATAGCTTGCTTTGCATGTTATAAGCTAAAAACTAAAAAAAAAACATTATTTTTAGTGATTTTTTGATGATTTCTCATATTTGCAGAAAAATGTTTTAGTGGACAACTTCAGATTCGTTTTCAGCACACCAAAAACATAAAATAAGCCAATCAAAACAATTACACCAAAACTTCGACCCCTTTTTGAGCAACATTTGACTTGGCTATATCCTCAGTGTTGGTTGGCGATGACTTCTAAGTAACGTTTCCACGGAAAATGCGGTAGACCTTTTAATGTTGTAGGTTAACATCATGCCGATGACGCCTTCATGGCAGTTCCTGCGCCCTTTGGGGTCAATTTCTTAACCCCAAGACAATATGACGCCCTTCATCCACATGTTCGTCCAACATCAGTTTACAAATTGATGGAAGATCAAATTTACGATCACTGTACAGGGCGACTGCAGAGATGTATGGTCTTCGATGGGGTCACCGCATTCCTGCAAATGAATGAGCATACCGCGACGTGAAATCACCGTAGCCAAAAAAATAACAAAACTGCTAACAGATATGATTTACTAATTCTATAATTATCACACCTTTGCACTAGGACTTAACAGGACTCATCATTCGTTCACAAATGGAAACTCAATCCTATAGGCAATAACCTTAAATCGGTAGAATTTATAATTACATAATAAATTACGAAGTATTAATAATGAGAAGTACAAATGTACTTGTTCATACTTGGTGTTAATTATTGGTAAATTTAAAGTGTTAATCTGTGCATCCTCAGTGTTGTGAAAAACTAATTACCTTATGTAAATATAATATATCATTATAAATAATTCCACAATTATATTAATAAAATTAAAAGTAACAAAAAAACATTGCACTTTAATTTATGATGTCTTAAAAGTGTCCCAAACATTTTATAAAATAGGCAAAAGGTTCATCAATAAAATAAAAACATTTTTATTGACTAGTCGTTTTATTAAATCTGCCCCAAAAAATGTGGAACGCTTTACGAATTTGCAGTTTTAATAAAATGACTAATATGTAAAACTTTTTTAAAATTTTATTGATTGACCTTAGGCCTATTTTATTAAAATGTTGGCACACTTTTAAGTCATTATAAATTAAAGCAGTATTGCGTTTTTTAAAGCATCATTTGATTTTTAAGTTAAATACGTCTATTCTCTCCCACTCTCTTTCTCTCTCTCTCTCTCTCTCTCTCTCTCTCTCTCTCTCTCTCTCTCTCTCTCTCTCTCTCTCCTCTCACTCTCTCTCTCTCTCTCTCTCTCCTCTCTCTCTCTCTCTCCTCTCTCTCTCCTCTCTCTCTCTCTCTCTCTCTCTCTCTCTCTCTCTCTCTCTCTCTCTCTTTCTCTCTCACTCTCTCTCCCTCTCACTCACTTTCTGTCTTCCTGTCTCCATGTTATTCTCTCTTCCTCAATCTCTTTCTCGATATTTATCATTGCGCCAAATAAATATAACAAAATTTACTTTCAGGCTATCTTAATTGGTAATAAGTTTACTTAAGTATAAGTACATCCCATTATTTATATAAATCCACTACTTCTTTCCTGTCATAATTAGATCCTACTGCCAGACAGCCCTCATACAACCGACAGCGTCAGTGGTCCTCCCTCGATGGATAAGCTCCTGTCCGTGACTCTGAATTGAAGAGACCCCTAGACCCTTAGTGTATTCCTCACCCCCTCACGTCTCCTCTTCCCGTCTAGATTTGCATACTCATGTAGGGATCATTCTAGAGTCAACATCGTCATTATTGTCTCCTCAACGGGGCAATTATGTAGGAACACTCGTGTCGTGACAAGCTCCGACAAGCCTTTGCCTTATCAAGTAAACAAACCTAAGGCATGTCGTCCTTGTCCTGCCATTATTCAAAGGATCTTAGAAGGCTTCTCTTTGTCTTGGGGTACTCAATAACTTTATGACATTCAAAAACATTCTCAGACTTAAACAATAATAATATTTTCTTTCTTCTTTAATATAAAATAAGCAAAAGTTTAATGAATTAAATAAAAACACTTTCCATACTACTAATTTTATTAAAATGTCCCTACCATTTTCACATTCATCTTGAAGCCTTTCAGGATACTGACTGAGTATTCTCGGGCGTCGCATCGGAATTGTTAAAATACATAAGAGACCGCTTTTAACTCTAGTCTGAAATCCGGCGTTTTCGCTAATCTGACTGAACTCCGGTCCCGACGATGCCGGATTAGGGAGGGTCAACTGTATACATATATATATATATATATATATATATATATATATATATATATATATATATAATATAAGAGAGCTTTCCAGTCTGAAATGTCGAAGTAGAAGCCTGCCTTTGTTGTCAAAGTAATCAGAGGAGCTGTGAGTTTCTGAGAGTCAAGGTGGAAAGGGGGAGGGGTGGGGGAAGAGGAGGGGGGAGGGGAGGGGCGTACTCTCAACCCTTAAGTAATGAGAGCATTTCCCTTTTTTCATCAGCACTTTCCTTCACACCTCGCTTCTTTTTTATCTTACTTCTTTTATTGAAAACTCATACCATTTTTCATAGCCTCTTCTTTTTTCTTTTTCTTTACATTTTTTTTTTTTTTTTTTTTTTTTTTTTGTTAGCCTCTCCATTGTTTATGTTCCTTTTTTGGCTCTCTACTTTCCTTTTCCGAAAATCCCATGGATTTGTAGAGGACCTGAGATAGAGTATTTGTTATTTGTAATTATTTTCTCATTATAATGATTTATTTTATTAATAATTTTGCGCCGGTTGGGTGAAACTGACCTCGGATTCGAATTCAGCGACCCTCAAAATAATGGAAGCTCTTATTTTTGTCCTTCAAATGCCCTTCAAACTGATGTGCTGGGGTGAAAAGGACTCCAGATTCGGATTCAATGTGTCGAAATACATAAGAATATATGTTTGTTTTCGGAAAATACAACATTTCAATTTTGTTTGCCTGTGTAATGAACATTTTTTTATTAATTTGCCTGTGTTTATTTTTAAAACACATCTTTCTCTTTAGTTATAAACTAAGTATAACGACCGACTTCTGTTACAATATTACAAAGATAAGGGTCGTTAATGGACCGATTTGTTGGTCAACAAAGTTGAACAATTGTTTGTTATGGAAATACTATTTACCATGTTTTTGAGCGAAACATTACTGTGGCTGCTATTATATTAACAGAATTGTTTAGTACAATGCAGCAATGAATTTTAAAAGGTTGATCTTGCCTACTATAAATATAAAATGTTGGGTCTGTTTGCTAAGACCCCCATCCAGAGCTCTATTACGCTGGAACAGCAACATCGCCACCCCAACTTCTAACACACTCAGTAATTTGTTGCTAATTTGTTACACTATTTTTAAATTTGTTGCTTCGGCCGTTTCCGAGAAAACGGTGCTGTGCTACCGTAATATTACGCCAGCACAGCCACCACCGTAACTTTTGATCTAATTGTCTGGCGAAATTCAGACTGTTGCCATAATTTGTTGCTCTAGGTTGAGGCCAATCACGAATTTGGCGCTGCTGCCGTTTGCAAGAAAACGTGGCTGTGCTACCGTAATATTACGGTAGCACAGCCACCCCCGTAGCCTTTGAACTAATTATCTGACGAAATTCAGATCAAAACTCTAGTCAATCCAAATCGCTAAAATTAATAGAATTCTATTCATTTTTGCGAGTCGGATTTACTAGAGTGTTGGAGGTTACTTTACTACCAGCAACAACCAATAGAATTGCCCATAGGACTGGGCCAATGGAAAACCTAATGAGAAATGCGCATGCGCTGAATCACTGTTATAATCAATACGTTCACATGTAACTGGATGTAAACAGACCCAAAATGTTTCTTAATCTAGCTCCTGACAAATGTTTCCAGGACTTTACTAATATCGGGACTCGAAAGGCAGAATTTTTAGAGTTAGCAGTATTTTTTTTTTTCATATCATAAACATTCATTACGTCTATTCTTAGTTATGCAAGGAATTTACCGGTGCCCTTCATTGAATTAATAGCTTAGAGGTCTTGTAAGAGTTCCGCAATTAGGGACGAGCGATAAATCCAGACCTCTAGCAACGACCTCTATTTGTAAAAGCATGCTTTCCGAGCAGGGATCCTGCAATTATACCATAAAACTATTATTTGAGCTGAAAGAAGCGAGATAGTTGTAGAAAGCTGTGCGTGTCGGGTCATCTCGGGTCGTATTGTACCGTTACTTGACGCTTTACGGCATACCGGTTCTTACCTTGTAGCATCTTACGGCGGCCTTTTAAGGCCTCTGCCGTTCTGATAAGGTTTATCTCAGCTAGTCTCTCTTTCCCTTTTGCACTCTCCTCGACAAACAGTTGTATATTCAAAACATCTGATTTTCTGAAGCTGAGTCATATGGTATCTATTTTCAATTGCATCGCGCAGAAGGTGCACCTAGTCCGCACATTCCTCAGAAGGTGGGTACACTTTATTCGTGAATAATTTCCTTAATATAACCTATATTAATTAAAAACAAACATGGATAGCTTTATATTTGCGATGAACAGCTGATTCAATTATTAATTTTTTCGGAGTAAACTCTAATTTGTAATGGACCGATTTTGATTATTTTTAGGGCACACGTCTCTCATTGGTTGGGCATCTTGTTTACGGAGTTTCGTTGCAAGGAAGTACAAATAAAAGCCGGCACTGCTACGAGAGCATAAATAAAACATTTTAATGAAATTTTCAGTGGTAGGTACTTTCAATGAAATTTATGTACCGAGAACATCCCTTAGAGAAACTCCGAAAGATCCAACACGCACAGAAACCATGAATACACATTAGCATTCCTCAAGAGAAAGAAATATTAATTAATTAGCGAGCAATACTAACAAACTATAGAAAAAAAAAAAAAAAAAAAAAAAAAAAAAAAAAAAAAAAGCAACCCAGAAGAGAGTTCCAGGCTTCCTTGGTCTTTCTTAACCAACTCCCTCGCCGAAATCCCACTCTCTCTCTCACACACACACACAAGTACCTTCCTTCGTACTCACGTTCTTCTGTCTTCGTAGACCCTAATTTGCCATATCTTGGTATCATCTTCCGACTGACTTGCAAGATTTGGTTACCTCCATATTTCTTCAAGGCGCTTCGTCTGAAGTAAGATAAATTTTAATTTCTGTCATAAATTCTTCTTTAACTAGTTACAAAAATACATAAAATACAAAACTAGTAGTAAATGTGGTAGTTTTCACAACCATAGGCTGAAATATCAAACAGAGACACCTCTCTGATAATATAGTGCTCGTAAAATATTTCATAGTAATTCGTAAAAAAGAAATTTATAAGTGAAATCAAATTTATATTACTCAGCTTTCTTATGTAGTAAAATAATAATAAAACCCTACTAATGTTGATGGCCTGGGAAAATAAAGAAATAAAAAAATAACGAATTAGCTATAATATTCATTTAATATTAATGAAGTACAAACTCGATTTTCTGTGGCTATAACATATAATCACATTATTTTTTTTTTTATTGATTTTAGCGCGGTTACTCCCATAGGGAGAACCCATCTCCATAGGGAGAACCCGCTTATGAGGTTGACCTCATGACGCAATCCGGAAGTGCCGACTAGAAACTTTCACGTTTCAGACCCTATAGATCACGAAAATATAGGTGGCTAAAATTTGTATATATATATATATATATATATATATATATATATATATATGTGTGTGTGTACATATTTATATATATGCTTGTCTGTTCGCTCTCTAGCAAGCTCCAAAATGGTCCGATTTTGACGAAATTTGGTTAAAAAATCTGGCGTCTAATTTGAAAGGTCAAGTTCGTTAACCAGCAGAATCCGCCCACAAGAAGATAGTGTTTGGGGCGAAATTCGCGCAAAAAAAATCGTAACGCTTACGTTTTTGAGTTCATATGCTTGCAGGTACTTGTTTCATATGTTGCTTAACATAAGAAAACGAATGAAACCATTTTGAAGGCGATATCTTTAGCCGTTTCTGAGATAAGTGGAATCAATGTTTTTGTAAGTCATTATTTTTTTGTGAGTACTTAGAATCGCGGGATTCAATTGAAATATTTTCTACATCTTGGAAATTAGTCCCAACTAATACGTTTAAATTTTGGTTATATTTGGATATAAGGAAGTATGCGAAAAAAATTATTTTATTAATAGACATGAAAAGTTTTCGGATCTCCATACATTTTTCGTAAATATCTCGATAACGGTTGGGAAATCGTGGTAAGTGGAAAGAGACCATTCGAATGCTTACTAAATTATCTACAAAAAAGGTTCCAAAGCAATATTCGATGGGGCAACTTCAATGAGAGATATAAGCGCTTAAAACTTAAAAAGTGTTTGTTTTGTTGTTTTAAAATGGTTTTTCTCTTTCTTTATCTCACTTTTTAATTGGTTGTTTCTAGTTATAAATTGCATTTATCAGTAAAATTAGTATTGTAGTAAAATAAGCTAAGAAACGGTGAAAGGTATTTATAATAAGTTTGGAGTGGATGTAGTAATGATCATGGCAGTGGCTAATCATGATGACGTAGGTTGTTTTGAATTCTCCATCTATATAACCTTCTTCATAGCTTCAAACTGAAGTTACCGTTATTTCTTATTTTATAGAAAGATTGAACCCTCGACAGAATGGAATTTAATACGCCACGAAGCACATATTTACAGTTGATTATAACAGTAAAACGAATTTGCTAGTAAAACAAGATACTTAAAATGACAAGGAATTTTTGGTTGTTTAGAATAGAGCCTTCTCAGCAGTAGCCAAAGAGTAAGTACGTTTTCAGTACATAATTGTATTTAATTATACAGATTAAGAATTATCCGCTTCTGTGTAAGTTGACTATTGTCAGTTTCCTGTGATTTGTGATGCTAATCTATTCCATTTCTTCGGGATGTAATCGCGCTAAGATGACGCAGTTCTTGCGAGTCGGATTTTTTATTTTAACACTTTCCTAAAAAGTAAACAATTATTTAAAAAGAAAGCAACATTTGTAGAATCATATATTAACTTTAATGAGTAGTAATTGCTTATGTTGAAGTGGAGAAATCTTTAAATTTTTTCATAGAGGGATTGTGATTGTAAAACGCGGTATGTTTGAAACTGATTGCATGAATAGTTCTGCACTAAACATTCTGCAAAACATATTTTGCTTATAAGACAAGTAACATGTTAAATAATATTTGTCTGTAGATTTATATTTTAATATATAATATACAAGCTGTTACCGGCGTGCCTACTTTCTGCATCTATAAAAGCAAAAATAAATTAGAAACCAAATAATTAATATAAAAATCTAATAACGCAAAACTATTTGGGTTCATTCTTTCGAACTCATGATCTCCGAACTATGAGTCATGGACGTTTGGACAAAATCGGACGAAGGGTGTGGATTTGTATAAGGAACAAACATACAGACAGACAGCTGGTAGACGTTTATGACCTAGCCTATTACACTCCCCGTATCACGACCTGCCTGTGTGCAAAGTGTGGTCAAAATCGGACGAAGGGTGTGGATTTGAATAAGGAACAAGCATACAGACAGACAGCTGCTAGACGTTTTTGACTTAGCCTACGAGACTTCCCGTATCAAGGCCTTCCAGTATTCCAAGTTTGGTCAAAATCGGTCAAACGGTGTGGATTTGAATAAGTAACAAACAGACAAACACCCAAACGTACAAACAAACAGACACATGATTTATATATATATATATATATATATATATATATATATATATATATATATATATATATATAATATTAACCTACACCTGAAATTGTTTGGGAGACTGAAATTGAACACATCTGAGTGTACAACTGAGCTTAAACTAAGTTTCCATACCTAATTAGTTAAAAAATAAGAACGAAGTATTGTTGTTCTCTTTTATCGATATTTCTTTACGTAAAACACCTTAATGTTGGGACTTTAATAAAACGCCCTAAATGGGCAGGGTTTTTAGTAGAAATTAGTCTCTTAAAGTTTAATCATTCATTTAATTTACCATGACAGATAATTCATTTTCGATAAGGATTATCCTTTGGTAATTGTTTTGGTCCTCCGGTCCTGATGACCGGATTTAAGTAATGTTCAGGCTGTTGTAAAAGGCCGAAACGTAGTTTTATTAAAGTCCTAATAATAAATATTAATATTATTAAGAAAGGTTGAAATCAAAAGGTAATGTTTAGAACTAAAATTATCTCAGCAGGAATTTTCTATCCGGTTTAGGTCCTAATATGTGGTCATTTATGCTTTAAATCGGGAGAGTTGAATACTAGAAAAATACTTCTGTCTTTTATCTTGAGATACTGACGCTGACCGTGGATGAGCCTTTAAATTCTCAAAGATATTACTTACTTAAGCAGTGTACTAAGAATGAAGTACTTTTGGCTTACTTCCTCCACATGAGCGAAGGCTGCATCCACCACAAGTAATAACATTGCTGTCCTCACGCTTGGATGATGTAGCCAATTTTCAGTTGACTTCTTATGTTTGGCAACGATGGATTCAGTTTTTTGAGGACAAGAAATGAGAGTACAAGAGTTCATTGAAATATTTTACAATACTGCACCATTGCAATACTGCGTCCCCACTACAAATGCAGATTTATGGTTTTCTTCACTAGACAATCTCCGAACCAAGGATTGTGCTTGGCGTGCGGTTACCATTCCAAGGAGCCCCAATGGCGGGCCACATTAGCCACTCAGAGTCGAATTCAATACTACACCAAGCCTTCAGACATTACTGCTAATTCAGGCCTCATGGAAATGAAGGAGCTTAGATTGCGTTTGCTACTTAAGTACCTGTTGTGTTGTTCCTTCATAATCAAATCAACCCCTCGAGAACAAACAGAACTCGTAATTAATGGGAGACTAACATTGTTAGAGGGTGGAATGGAGGCAAGCGGCCCCCTCACGGTAAATAAATATTTGATCAGCGGGACACAATCGTGGTGTATCGATTCGACAATTCTCCTTCAGCTCTCTACTGTGGCAAGCTATTTCCGGCTTTGATTTGCTATATTAGAAGCCATGCGCAATTCATCAGATTTTCTCCTTTGTTAGCTTTAAATTGCTTGGAGTAGAGACGGCAGAATTTTTTGGTCCTCCGGGCCGGATAAAATTACTACAAAAATAAAAATATGTCAATTTCTTCCTTAATATCTCATTTACAGCATTTTGTAAACTGAGAGAAAGGATTCCTATATTTTTAGTCCCTCTGGCCTTGTACAATTTATTTATTTATCAATAAAAAAAATATCACCAGTTCTCTAACAGGAAATATGGAACAGATAATATTCATCTACATGATTTTTCACAATAACGCAAACTAGGCAGATATTATGGTCAGTAATATGTTCCGGCTGCCTGATACTCATAAAATCTAGTGTTTACGAACGGAAACTCCAGAAAAAAAACCACAATATTTCTGTGCTCGACTAAAATTCGTACTCAGGGTCTCCAGAACATAAGCCGAGTTCTCTATTAAACTTCCTCCCAATTTTTTTTAATATAATATATTTAGAGCAAAGAAGATGGTCTGTGGTCTTGCTAACAATTAGAATCGTATTTTGTATGGAGTCTAACTGGCTGAAATTCAAGTTAAGATCTGAGGGTTACTTGCTTCTATGCCTTTAGAAAACGGCATGTTTTGATACCTTCATTAATTTTAGCAACACAAGACTAACACGCGAATCTCATGACAGGACTTAAGAAACCAACTTGCGCTGGATGAAACAGGGACTGCAGTAAAACACCTACTTACGGAATGGAGAAGACGACACAAACTAAACATTCCACATGACATGAACGAATTGTCGAGGGACAGCAGCCAGTACATAAACACAATATTCTCTTAAACCAAAACAATAAACTATACAATCTCAATTGAAGACATCTGCTGAATAACAATTGGCTTTCAGGAATATCACAGATATTTATATAGCTCTGTTTACAGGAATAAGTGAATCAAACTTCCTATCACAATACTGGTTCATTAGAACTTAGTATTACAAGAAAAGTGATCACTTATTAATAATCTATGTATATAAAAATCCAGTGTCCGTTTCTCTGTATATCTGTTTGTTCCGTATACAAATCGGAACCATTTCACCGATTTTGACCAAACTTGGCACACTGTTAGGCCTGTTAGTGTCGTAAGCTAGGTCAAAAACGTCTACCAGCTGTCTGTCTGCATGTTTGTTCCTTATACGAATCCACACACTTCGTCCAATATTGACCAATGTTGGTGTACAGGTAGACCTTGATACGGGGAGTGTCATAGGCTAGACTAAAAAGTCTACCAGCTCTCTGTTTGTAAGTTTGTTCCCTATACACATGTATATCTTAATCCGTGGGTGTTATAGGCAAGGTTAAAATCGACTAGGATGCAGTTACTGATTTGTGATATTAGATTTAAATATTATTTAATTTATTTTGGCTTTACTAGATGCAGAAACTGGGTGTAGCATGGCACGCCAGGTAACACCTAGTAAATAAATAATTTTAGCAACCAGCAATTGAATTTCTGTTTCCACCATGAATGTTCTTTCACATCAATGGATCTTCTAATTTTCTTCATACAATATTTTTTACGGGCCTATCTGTGGGAAGACTCATTGTCAATATTTTGAACATGCTGTTTAAATCGTTATTGAAGTATCTATTCCGGTGCTCCTATGTACACCTCTATGGCAGCCAATTTTGTATATTTTGTATTTAGTTTCCTATAATTAAAGGGCACTAAATCTATATATATATAAATCACGCATCTGGCTGTTTGTTCTTTTGTCTGTTTGCCCATTTGTCTGTTTGTTACTTATACAAATCCACACCGTTTTTTTTTTTTTTTTTTTTTTTTTTTTTTTTTTTTTTTTTTTTTTTTTTTTTTTTTTTTTTTTTTTTTTTTTTTTTTAACGGCGCATCTACTTCTAGGTCATTAGCGCCGACATCCAGGGTGCAGCGAGGAATTTTCCCAGCGAGCCTTGAGATGAGAAAATTCCTGCCGGAGGTGGGAATCGAACCCACCATCTCCCGCTTATGAATCCAGCGCGCTAGCCACTAGACTACGGGAGACCCCTCCACACCGTTGTTGACGATTTTGATCAAACTTGGATTACTGGTAGGTCTTGATAAGGGAAGTCTCGTAGGTTAAATCAAAAACGCGTACCTGTTGTGTGTCTGTATGTTTTTTCCTTATACAAATCCACACCGTTTTACCGATTTTGACCAAACGTGGCACACAGGTAGGTCTTGACAAAGGGATAGTCATAGGCTGGGTTAAATCGTCTATTACTCACAGTTTGGAGATTAAGAGTTCGAAACAATGAACTTAAATACTTACAGATTTGCGTTATTAGATTTTAATATTATTTATTTGGTTTCTAATTTATTGTTGCTTTTATAGATGCAGGAAGTAGGTGTAGCATGGCACACTGGATAACAGCTAGTATAATATAAAATAACCTTGCTGGACTAATTGGCTTTATAAGACTACACGCAAGTCCAGAGTATTTAATAAATCCAATGAGAAAAACTTACGAAGATGGCGTCCAACTTGACGCCAAACATTTTGCTATTAAGGTTGGAAGCGTGAAAGTAAAGCGAAAAACACAACGGGTATTACTCGCTCCTAAGCGAGGTATATTAGAGGAATAAGAAGATGCAAAGTAAGGATGAGCGTTATATCAGACAATATAAGGGGATATTAAACCTGCCTTATAAATTTTACCCCCCTCCACGCCCTACCGGCAATTTCGCGCTGCTCTTAGGGGTAACGATCCCCTTTGTGTTATACATAGCCCGGTAAGTCCTACCTCTCAGCGGACTAGGGAAAAATGACACCCTTTGGAATTATACTGAAGATTAATATAAGGCTCGGAGGTGTGAAGAATTTTGTAGCGCTATTGAAGCTTTGAGCAGCAATATTGTCTATTCTTTTCTTAATAAGAACAGAACTTGTCGCTTCTTTTGGTCATCATAAAATTTAAAAGTCCGTCACGCAGGAGCTGCATAACTAAGCACTTTCCTCAGAATTTGGGTAGTGTAGACTGCTTTCCAGAACAATTTGCTTAAAATATCCTACATAAATAAAATAAAAACGTGAATAGTTCTCATTTTGTAATGAGTAACTGATCAATTATTAATTTGCTTCCAGAGTTATGTTTACACATGGTACCTACTACACTACGTAATAAATACAAAAATCCTCATATTATCGTATTTTGATCTAACGCAGGAACAGGATACAGTCCCTCTAGTGGTAGAAAGCGCTCCTTGCGGCGGCTTTGTGAACCTACGTCTGCCGGCTTTTCTATTCAAATATATTACAAATTAAACCCCCGCTTTCCGATTGACCGATTCAGCTCATTTTTACAACACTTCTTTCTCATGAGTTACCCACGACGTATACCGCGTTTCGTTACAATACAGCAGAAATTACGACTGGTATGAGTATATTAGGAATTTGGGTCCGGAGTAAACCCCCCCTCCTAATGAACCGATTTCGTTTATTTTTACAACACATATTTACCTGTGGATTAGCACTAAGAATACCGAGTTTTGTCAAAATATTTCAAAAATCACGGCTGGTAGTGGCGAATTGGTATTGTGGGTCCGGAGTAAACCCCCCCTTCTAATGAACCGATTTAGTTCATTTTTATATCTCACTTTTCTCTTTATATTAGCACTACGAATACCAAGTTTCGTTGAAAAATAACAAATATTACGGCTGACATAGTCAAATAAGTGTTTTGGGTTCGGGGTAAACCCCCCCTTCCGGTGGACCGACTTTGGTGGTTAACGAACTCGTTCAATCGTTTGCTAATTGAATGCTATATACCAAGTTTCGTGACGAAAAAACAAAAACTCTGGCCGCTATCGTGTTAACAGACACATATATATATATATATAGATATATATAAATTTTAACGGTGTCTATCGGTCATTTTCGGTGTCTACTAGGTAGGATCGATAAAGATTTGAAGAAATTTTTCAAAAATTCCGTCATGAGTCCAACCTCAATAGCTACTTTCCTTCGGAGGAAAGTGCTAAAACTGACTTAATCAATTAAAAATTGTAAACAAATTAGAAAAACAGACCACCTCAAAATATTATGAAAGATTCATTCCATGGAGTTAATTATCCTAAGGTTGGCACACCTTTAAAAAAAAGTCCAATTCACAGGAACAGCTTCACCTTGGCGCTTTTCTGTAACTTTGTATTTTCTGGTGTTACTTTATCACATTAACATACTGGTCCTTGTAGGAACTATGAAAACACCCAGGCAAGTACAGATGAATTTTTATTAACAAAGCGTTCTCTAAGGTGTCAGAAAACCATATTCACCCGCTTATGGCTCGCTGTTTTTCTAAACTTTATGACTGTCCTATCAAGTCCGAGCTTAAAACTGTGCATGACCTAGCTCAGCGAAAGTATTTGAATAGAAATTTTAAATACCCCCTGAGCAAAATATATATGTTCAAGCTGGTTCACGAGAGTAGGGAGTTGTCCCAGTGTTCCGTTTTGAAAACAGAATGTTGTTCAAGAAACAGGAAACGTGTTATTTGAACATGAAAACGTACAATAACGGACAATTCATACACGGCATCTTCGAATTCCGCTGAAAAAAAATATATATCCTGTTATACTTACCATTTTATTTTACCGCCTTAAGCAATTAAAAACATAAATAACATACACAAAATACCGTTCAAATGGGCGAAACCATCAATTTTGAAGTTTTGAGTAAATGTTTTTTTTTTTTCGTTTTTAAAGGCGCATCAACTATTTAGCTATTAGCGCCGGGCTATATACAGGTTACCACCATTTTCTACTGCCAACAGCACGTGGTCGGTCACCCATTCAGTTACTGACCACGCCCGACGTTGCTTAACTTCGGTGATCTATGGGTTTTGAGTAATTCTTTCTCCAACTGGGATCGTCCCACAGGAAACTACTTGAGAACAGTTTTTGTAGGTAATTTTGTAAGCTTTCAAATATTTACTTGCCAAATACCGGGATTTCTAGGGAATCTTCGGGAAATTGCAGAAGATTTTCAAAAATCCTTTCACTTTTCACGTCCGTTTATAACATTTTTTTTTTCTAATAGGTACTCCATTAACTTCGAACGAAGAGACAATTTTAAGGAACACTAGTTGTATCATATTTTCTCGGAAACGGTTACAAAAATCGCGTTTGAAACTATTTCATTTGTTTTACAACGTTTGAAAAAGTACCTGTAAGCACAATACATAAGCACTGAGATTTTTCTCGCACAATTTTCGTCCGAGAAACCCTGTTTCGTAGTACGGATTTTTTCTGGTTAACGAACTCAATCTTTGAAACTAGCCAAAAGATTTTTTGTTTTCTCGAAATCGGTCCATTTTTGGGGCTGCTTCAGAGGGAACAAACGATATGTATATATATATATATATATATATATATATATATATATATATATATATATATATATATATATATATATGTGGTTGACCCCATGACGAAATCCGCAGGTGCCGACTAGAAAATTTTACGTCAACAGGTTAACCTCATTTTATGGCAAAAACGAAAGTTATTTTTGAGTAATAATGCCGCATTGAAATTGCACCATATACTATTTTCACACAAAATTTGTATTGTGCGATGTTTTTATTATTTTATTCAGTATAGGTAACTGAAGTAAAAAGTATGATAATATTTTTTAACTATTTCATCTTCGTATCAATGTTGCAATGATACAAATAATTAGCAATAAGTACGAAATCGTTCCTAGCTATAAAAACTCACCTACAAATAAACAATGTATGCATTGAAAAATGACATCTTAAACTGCTTCATCTGTACAAAGTGTAGGTGTGACAGCACCGTATGAATTATTAGTGTCTCGGATTCCGACAACAATGTTGATACCATTATGCAACACTCATTTAGCAATCGTACAGCGAGAAACGTGTATTATTTATACACTCATATGCAACATTGGTCATATAAGTATGCGGAGGATTTGTTTATTTTTTCTTTGAAATTTACAGTACGTCGGAATACTCGATCATAATTTCAAAATATATTATAATTTAAACAGTTTTGTTAAATGGTTGATACAGAAGTTTATAAAGATTATCTGACAACGACTCAATGACACAACCCGGAAAAGTCTACTAAAAAATATCTTGATTCCGGACCAATTGATCAAAAAAATAACGGTGGAATACATTTGTATGACGATTGTATTCAGGGTTACTGGTAAGTCGACCAGTAACCCTGAATACATAGTTCTGGAAAAAAAAATAACGATGGTATACATTTGTATAACGATTGTATTCAGGGTTACGGTTAAATCGACCAGTAACCCTGAATACATAGTTCTGGACAAAAAAATAACGATGGTATACATTTGTATAACGATTGTATTCAGGGTTACTGGTAAGTCGACCAGCAACCCTGAATACATAGTTCTGGACAAAAAAATAACGATGGTATACATTTGTATAACGATTGTTTTCAGGGTTACTGGTAAGTCGACCAGTAACCCTGAATACATAGTTCTGGACAAAAAAATAACGATGGTATACATTTGTATTCAGGGTTACTGGTAAGTCGACCAGCAACCCTGAATACATAGTTCTGGACAAAAAAATAACGATGGTATACATTTGTATAACGATTGTTTTCAGGGTTACTGGTAAGTCGACCAGTAACCCTGAATACATAGTTCTGGACAAAAAAATAACGACGGTATACATTTGTATAACGATTGTATTCAGGGTTACTGTTAAATCGACTAGTAACCCTGAATACATAGTTCTGGACAAAAAAATAACGATGGTATACATTTGTATAACGATTGTATTCAGGGTTACTGGTAAGTCTACTAAAAAATATCTCGATTCAGGACCAATTGATCAAAAAAATAACGATGGTATCCATTTGTATGACGATTGTATTCAGGGTTACTGGAAAGTCGACCAGTAACCCTGAATACATAGTTCTGGACAAAAAAATAACGATGGTATACATTTGTATAACGATTGTATTCAGGGTTACTGGTAAGTCGACCAGTAACCCTGAATACATAGTTCTGGACATAAAAATAACGATGGTATACATTTGTATAACGATTGTATTCAGGGTTACTGGTAAGTCGACCAGTACCCTGAATACATAGTTCTGGACAAAAAAATAACGATGGTATACATTTGTATAACGATTGTATTCAGGGTTACTGGTAAGTCGACCAGTAACCCTGAATACATAGTTCTGGACATAAAAATAACGATGGTATACATTTGTATAACGATTGTATTCAGGGTTACTGGTAAGTCGACCAGTAACCCTGAATACATAGTTCTGGACATAAAAATAACGATGGTATACATTTGTATAACGATTGTATTCAGGGTTACTGGTAAGTCGACCAGTACCCTGAATATATAGTTCTGGAAAAAAAAAAAAAAAAAAAAAAAAAAAAAAACAGTTTTAAGCCTTTATTGCCTTATCCAAACGTTCGCCGTTTTCAAGGTATTTAATATATATTTTTTTCTTTTTGTAGTCACTGTTGCTTGGATTTTTGGTATACTTTTACATTTCTAGCATTTGAGCTGAATGTTTTTAATGCTTTTGTATTTACGACATTCAGAATAAACTGTTAATTAAATAAAACTATCAAATTTTTACGAGACAACGGATAATACGACCCAATAACTAAACTTGACATTATTTTTTTTTTAAAACCTCTAGCTTCCACTCTATCTCTCTAAAATACAATATTAGTAGCTAATCCTGCAAGTTATACCAAAAACATTTCTATTTATTAAGCTAGACAAAAAAGTACAATGCCCGGGAATAATGTACAATATACAACCGTAAGTTGCAAACAATTACATTGCCCTCATTTATGCGAAACCACAAATAACCCGGCGGCAATATCAAGAAAATTGTATTGTGTTACGTGAAACTCAAATTACCTCCTATTTATCCGTCTGTGACATTTTTAGCATAAATGCTAAAAAAAAGCATAAATTAGTAGCGAAGACTAAACGGAAAAAAAAGTTACAAAAAGTGTCACTAAATAGTGCCCTCAGGCGTGGTGTACGAAGAAGAAGAATGTTATTCAGTACATAACATAGTTTTGTCGGGTGGACCTAAAGCATATTTATGTTCTTGAATTTGAGCAGAAGGCTCTAAATTTGTCTAAGAATTATAAACATTTTAACTGACTGTTGTACTTTTTTTAAAGGTTCATAAAGAGAGTTGTTTTTAGCATGATTTGCAGGAACAGGTACTAATATTTTTTTTTAAATAAGTTGTTCATTAAAAATATGGAAGAGCCTAACTATTAATAAATAAATAATTATTATTTTTTTTATGGCGCATTGACAAATCTTAGCCATTAGCGCCGACATCCAGGCTGCAGCCAGGAATGTTCTCAGCGAGCCCTGAGATGAGAAAATTCCTGCCGCCGGTGGGGATCGAACCCACCATCTCCCGCTTATGAATACGGGAGACCCCTAAATAATTAATTATTAGTTTTTTTTTTTTTTTTTTTTTTTTTTTTTTTTTTTTTTTTTTTAACGGTGCATCTACTGCTATGGTCATTAGCACCGAATTAATTATTAGTGTTTTAATTTTTATTTATATGGGGTATTTTAGGCAAATTATTTAGGAATGTTCAGGACCTTCGGTGGAATGTGCTTAGTTATGCAGCTCCTGCGTGATGGGCAGCTTTAATATTCTCTTAGTTTTCTTCATACAAGTTTTTTTGTTTTTTTTCAATTCCTTTATATTGGAATATTTTTTGAAAATATTTTCGGTGCTAGTTTTAAGAAATGATCAGTATGATTTGTTGAAAATATTTATATCGTGTTTTTCTTTCGACTTTGTAATTAAACCATTTCATAGAGAAAATCGAAGTTCCTCCAAATACTTAAATTACAAGATGTATGCTCTGGGAAATTCAATTAGTTTTGGCAAATTGTAGACTTTACGGTTGATTGACCTACAGCATTATGCTATTGGTGCTAAAGGGTTGCTGTGGTGGCTGGTTTGTGGTTGTGGTTACCCTCACTACCACTAAATGCCGAGGGGACAACACTCTCACTCCTGGATTCACCTTACACCCACTCAGCCTTCCGCTAATTCCCGGGTCCTGTCTACAATTAGGCAGCTACAATAGGAATAACATCTTACTTACATATATATTTATATATATATATATATATATATATAAAAAAAAATTATTTACGGCTTATATGGATAATGCATACGATTTTTACGAATACAGGGAAATATTTGAAAAATATTTGTATATATTAGGCTGCTAGTTTTTTTTTTTTTAATTCATAATACTTTTTCCACGTTAGAACCCTCCATCATGAGAATTTATTTTAAAGTACTTGAGCCATCCTTTCTGGATATTACACGTACATTCATGTATAAGTCATTTTAATTTAACAATTGAAGGGGCCAACGGCCATAGCCACGTTGAGTGCACCGGTTCTCGTAGATCACCGAAGTTAAGCAACGTCGGGCGTGGTCAATACCTGAATGGGTGACCGACCACGTGCTGTTGGCATTAGAAAAGGGTGGCAACCTGTAGATGGCCCGGCGCTAAAGGCCAAGATGTAGATGCGCCGTTAAAAAAAAAAAAAAAAACAATTGAAGGGGTCGGGGTAAAATAGTGCCTAGCAACATTCTAACAAAACTTAACTGTAGCTACTATATGTTGGATATTATGTGGGACTATCAGTATATGATGCAAATCCTACTTAAATACTTAATCTTGTTGCCCCTACCATTTCAAATGATGCTCCGGCATAATATCCAACATATAGCAGCTACAGTTAACGTTTGTGAAAAATGTTTGCTTGGCACTATTTTTCCCCGACCTCTTCAATTCATATAAATATTGAATAATATAATACAAAAATATTAAAATATGAAAACATAAACTTTATAAACAAAATATATCAGTCCCGCAACAGGCCACTGAAAGGGACCAATGGGGCAGACGCTGTAGAGGTATCTGATTCTTTATCATACGGCACACTAGATACCAATCAATTAATTCATTAAAAGTTGGGTGAGCCTAGGGACGATCTGGGACCCCAAATCCAACCACCATACGATGACACTAGAAGAAAAAATCTTTAGTGCTCTCACGGGTTTTGAACCTGGGTCCTCCAGTTCATTAGTCGATTGCTCTACCTTTGAGCTAACCTCGTCCCCGAACAAAATATATACATATTTAATAATTCAGGACTTATGTGGAAAATCAAATAATTTACTTAAGATCCAGGTATTCAGAGAAGGTGTGGGGAGTTATTTCCTCTTTGTGTACTGTCAGTTTCCTGTTGTGGCGGCTTAAACATCCTTCAGTTTGAGATTTCATGTTATATTTTTAACAAATGAACATTATTATTATTTATTTATTGTGTACCGCTTCAATGGCGATAACACAAGAACAGTATCCTCTGAACTTAGCTATTCTAGGAAATCAGCATGGTTATTGGTGCTGGAAGTGTGTGTGTTTATGTAATGGTTTAGACGTAGGGTTCACCTATAAATAGTGCTTAGTATCAATGGAAATATAATATCTTATAAGCCAACGTTGCAGACATTCATCAAATAAGGTTGTATAGTCCTGTATTCTTGAGGTAAGTCAGTATAGTATTGATGTACTGGCTATCATTGCCTAGGAGTTCTTGGATATCATACGGGATGTTGTAATTGCTTCTTCTCTGGCAGTCTGTCAGTAAATGTTTAATCGTAAGTTACATATGTTGCATATTGGTTTGTGGCGTCTTGTCGTCAGAAATTCGTGGGCAAGTCGAGTATGTCCAATCCGTAAACGAGCGAGGACAACTTCTTCTCGTTTATTGTCGCGAAGACTGGATGGCCATTCCTCAACTGTATTTTTTATGGTCCGAAGTTTATTGTCAGCTAGTTGTGTCCATAAGTATTGCCAATGACAAGTTTTATGGTATATTTTGTAGCTGTTGTTTAGTCTCTGGCAGTTACTTGTAGTACGTAATAAGTCACAAGTCTGACAGACTTTTTTGGGTGATAATCGACAATTGAACTTTTTCCGAGTTCTTCATGTCCAGGTAGCCAGTACATTGTCGTGTTTCTGTTTAGGGTTTGTGTCTTATTTAGAATTTCTGTCAGTAATGGATGGGTTGTATATCTGTCTGTAAGTGCTTTCAGTGCGCTTAAAGAATCAGTAAATAGTTCTATGTCTCTGTAGTCAGTTTCGGGTATGTTGTTCAGACCGATGAGGATGCCTTGGAGTTCAGCTGTAAAGATACTAGAGTTATCGTTAATTTTCTTGCTTATGATTTGATCATCTATTACAGCTGCAGCTCCCACGCCTTCATCTGATTTAGAGCCATCAGTATAGATAAAGAGTTTTCCGACATTTTCAGCTGTAAAGATACTAGAGTTATCGTTAATTTTCTTGCTTATGATTTGATCATCTATTACAGCTGCAGCTCCCACGCCTTCATCTGATATAGAGCCATCAGTATAGATAAAGAGTTTTCCGACATTTTCAGCTGTAAAGATACTAGAGTTATCGTTAATTTTCTTGCTTATGATTTGATCATCTATTACAGCTGCAGCTCCCATACCTTCATCTGATTTAGAGCCATCAGTATAGATAAAGAGTTTTCCGACATTTTCAGCTGTAAAGATACTAGAGTTATCGTTAATTTTCTTGCTTATGATTTGATCATCTATTACAGCTGCAGCTCCCACACCTTCATCTGATATAGAGCCATCAGTATAGATAAAGAGTTTTCCGACATTTTCAGCTGTAAAGATACTAGAGTTATCGTTAATTTTCTTGCTTATGATTTGATCATCTATTACAGCTGCAGCTCCCACGCCTTCATCTGATTTAGAGCCATCAGTATAGATAAAGAGTTTTCGACATTTTCAGCTGTAAAGATACTAGAGTTTCCGTTAATTTTCTTGCTTATGATTTGATCATCTATTACAGCTGCAGCTCCCACACCTTCATCTGATTTAGAGCCATCAGTATAGATAACGAGTTTTCCGACATTTTCAATAATGAAGGCTTCATTATTCTTTTTATAGATTAATTTTTATATTGGATCAATCTTATTATATGTTGCTAATGTTGTGTTAATAAATATATTTTTTAAAAGCCAGGAAGGTTTTTGTAGTATGCCGCATGTTAGTATTTAGGAATTTAAATAATTTGAAGTATGTTGTATTTCTCTGTATCTAATACTGAATGGTTTTTGTGCCTGTGGTCGTCTTGAGTATATTTCTGAAAGAGGGTTGTCAATACTTATTTGATGACACGGAGAGTAGCCTAGTGCTTTTTATTTGTGCATCAGGAAAGTTACAAGGATATCTCTACGGATATGTAAAGGAGGTTCACCTGTTTCTGCATACAAACAAACACTAGGACTACTCCTGAAAGCTCCTATTGAGAGACGAAGGCCTGTGTTGTGTATGGTGTCTAGGATTTTCAAAGCACCACTTCTTGCTGATCCATAAGCCACACATCCATAATCTAGTCTCGATCTTATGAAGGAGCGATAAAACATTAGCATTGTCTTTCTATCTGCTCCCCACTTTGTTGTACTAATTATTTTCAGGACGTTCATGGACCTTTAACATTTATCTGTCGTTGCTTTTATGTGCCACACATAACAAAAGATCAAACCGTACCAATTACTGCTTCTATTCCTTTACTAATGCTACTAGATATGAACGAAACCACGCTAAGTTGACGCAGTCTCTGAAAGAAATTTTTGGTATTTACTAGCTAAGATGGGTAAATATTTTAAGACATTTTTTAAAACTCATTTCATGAGAGCAACCTCAATACCTTCAAATATACAGTGTTTTGAGGTAATGAAGTATTCGAAAGATAACTTAAATAATGGACAGGAAAAGTTTTCGGGCCGTAGTTAATTTTTTAAAATATCTCGAAAACAGTTGGGAAATCGTGATAAGTGACCATTCGAAATCTTACTAAATTACCTACAAAAATGTTTTAGAAATAATTTTCGATAGGGCCATGTCAATTTGAGAAATAAGTGCTTAAAACGTCAAAATTTTTAGTTTTAATGTTTTCAACGGATTTTTGTCTCTACCGACAAAAGTTTTATTTGGTTATTTTTTAAATTAAATTTAATAGTAAAATTAGTATTTTAATAAAATAAGGTGAGAAAATGAGAAACGTATTGGTTATAGTGTTTTCCTAGCGCGAACGTTGAGAAGGTGGTGGGAGTCATTTCCGCTTATAATACTATCAGTTTCCTGTTGCAACGCCTTAAATCTTCAGTCTATTCTAGTTGTAATTTTATTTTTACGAATACAGGGAAATATTTGTATATATTAGGCTGCTAGTTTTTTTTTTTTTTAATTCATAATACTTTTTCCACGTTAGAACCCTCCATCATGAGAATTTATTTTAAAGTACTTGAGCCATCCTTTCTGGATATTACACGTACATTCATGTATAAGTCATTTTAATTTAACAATTGAAGGGGCCAACGGCCATAGCCACGTTGAGTGCACCGGTTCTCGTAGATCACCGAAGTTAAGCAACGTCGGGCGTGGTCAATACCTGAATGGGTGACCGACCACGTGCTGTTGGCATTAGAAAAGGGTGGCAACCTGTAGATGGCCCGGCGCTAAAGGCCAAGATGTAGATGCGCCGTTAAAAAAAAAAAAAAAAACAATTGAAGGGGTCGGGGTAAAATAGTGCCTAGCAACATTCTAACAAAACTTAACTGTAGCTACTATATGTTGGATATTATGTGGGACTATCAGTATATGATGCAAATCCTACTTAAATACTTAATCTTGTTGCCCCTACCATTTCAAATGATGGTCCGGCATAATATCCAACATATAGCAGCTACAGTTAACGTTTGTGAAAAATGTTTGCTTGGCACTATTTTTCCCCGACCTCTTCAATTCATATAAATACTGAATAATATAATACAAAAATATTAAAATATGAAAACATAAACTTTATAAACAAAATATATCAGTCCCGCAACAGGCCACTGAAAGGGACCAATGGGGCAGACGCTGTAGAGGTATCTGATTCTTTATCATACGGCACACTAGATACCAATCAATTAATTCATTAAAAGTTGGGTGAGCCTAGGGACGATCTGGGACCCCAAATCCAACCACCATACGATGACACTAGAAGAAAAAATCTTTAGTGCTCTCACGGGTTTTGAACCTGGGTCCTCCAGTTCATTAGTCGATTGCTCTACCTTTGAGCTAACCTCGTCCCCGAACAAAATATATACATATTTAATAATTCAGGACTTATGTGGAAAATCAAATAATTTACTTAAGATCCAGGTATTCAGAGAAGGTGTGGGGAGTTATTTCCTCTTTGTGTACTGTCAGTTTCCTGTTGTGGCGGCTTAAACATCCTTCAGTTTGAGATTTCATGTTATATTTTTAACAAATGAACATTATTATTATTTATTTATTGTGTACCGCTTCAATGGCGATAACACAAGAACAGTATCCTCTGAACTTAGCTATTCTAGGAAATCAGCATGGTTATTGGTGCTGGAAGTGTGTGTGTTTATGTAATGGTTTAGACGTAGGGTTCACCTATAAATAGTGCTTAGTATCAATGGAAATATAATATCTTATAAGCCAACGTTGCAGACATTCATCAAATAAGGTTGTATAGTCCTGTATTCTTGAGGTAAGTCAGTATAGTATTGATGTACTGGCTATCATTGCCTAGGAGTTCTTGGATATCATACGGTATGTTGTAATTGCTTCTTCTCTGGCAGTCTGTCAGTAAATGTTTAATCGTAAGTTACATATGTTGCATATTGGTTTGTGGCGTCTTGTCGTCAGAAATTCGTGGGCAAGTCGAGTATGTCCAATCCGTAAACGAGCGAGGACAACTTCTTCTCGTTTATTGTCGCGAAGACTGGATGGCCATTCCTCAACTGTATTTTTTATGGTCCGAAGTTTATTGTCAGCTAGTTGTGTCCATAAGTATTGCCAATGACAAGTTTTATGGTATATTTTGTAGCTGTTGTTAAGTCTCTGGCAGTTACTTGTAGTACGTAATAAGTCACAAGTCTGACAGCATTTTTTGGGTGATAATCGGCAATTGAACTTTTTCCGAGTTCTTCATGTCCAGGTAGCCAGTACATTGTTGTGTTTCTGTTTAGGGTTTGTGTCTTATTTAGAATTTCTGTCAGTAGTTGATGGGTTGTATATCTGTCTGTAAGTGATTTCAATGCGCTTAAAGAATCAGTAAATAGTTCTATGTCTCTGTAGTCAGTTTCGGGTATGTTGTTCAGACCGATGAGGATGCCTTGGAGTTCAGCTGTAAAGATACTAGATGATTTGATCATCTATTACAGCTGCAGCTCCCACGCCTTCATCTGATTTAGAGCTATCAGTATAGATAAAGAGTTTTTCGACATTTTCAGCTGTAAAGATACTAGAGTTATCGTTAATTTTCTTGCTTATGATTTGATCATCTATTACAGCTGCAGCTCCCACGCCTTCATCTGATTTAGAGCCATCAGTATAGATAAAGAGTTTTCCGACATTTTCAGCTGTAAAGATACTAGAGTTATCGTTAATTTTCTTGCTTATGATTTGATCATCTATTACAGCTGCAGCTCCCACGCCTTCATCTGATTTAGAGCCATCAGTATAGATAAAGAGTTTTCCGACATTTTCAGCTGTAAAGATACTAGAGTTATCGTTAATTTTCTTGCTTATGATTTGATCATCTATTACAGCTGCAGCTCCCACGCCTTCATCTGATATAGAGCCATCAGTATAGATAAAGAGTTTTCCGACATTTTCAGCTGTAAAGATACTAGAGTTATCGTTAATTTTCTTGCTTATGATTTGATCATCTATTACAGCTGCAGCTCCCATACCTTCATCTGATTTAGAGCCATCAGTATAGATAAAGAGTTTTCCGACATTTTCAGCTGTAAAGATACTAGAGTTATCGTTAATTTTCTTGCTTATGATTTGATCATCTATTACAGCTGCAGCTCCCACACCTTCATCTGATATAGAGCCATCAGTATAGATAAAGAGTTTTCCGACATTTTCAGCTGTAAAGATACTAGAGTTATCGTTAATTTTCTTGCTTATGATTTGATCATCTATTACAGCTGCAGCTCCCACGCCTTCATCTGATTTAGAGCCATCAGTATAGATAAAGAGTTTTCGACATTTTCAGCTGTAAAGATACTAGAGTTTCCGTTAATTTTCTTGCTTATGATTTGATCATCTATTACAGCTGCAGCTCCCACACCTTCATCTGATTTAGAGCCATCAGTATAGATAACGAGTTTTCCGACATTTTCAATAATGAAGGCTTCATTATTCTTTTTATAGATTAATTTTTATATTGGATCAATCTTATTATATGTTGCTAATGTTGTGTTAATAAATATATTTTTTAAAAGCCAGGAAGGTTTTTGTAGTATGCCGCATGTTAGTATTTAGGAATTTAAATAATTTGAAGTATGTTGTATTTCTCTGTATCTAATACTGAATGGTTTTTGTGCCTGTGGTCGTCTTGAGTATATTTCTGAAAGAGGGTTGTCAATACTTATTTGATGACACGGAGAGTAGCCTAGTGCTTTTTATTTGTGCATCAGGAAAGTTACAAGGATATCTCTACGGATATGTAAAGGAGGTTCACCTGTTTCTGCATACAAACAAACACTAGGACTACTCCTGAAAGCTCCTATTGAGAGACGAAGGCCTGTGTTGTGTATGGTGTCTAGGATTTTCAAAGCACCACTTCTTGCTGATCCATAAGCCACACATCCATAATCTAGTCTCGATCTTATGAAGGAGCGATAAAACATTAGCATTGTCTTTCTATCTGCTCCCCACTTTGTTGTACTAATTATTTTCAGGACGTTCATGGACCTTTAACATTTATCTGTCGTTGCTTTTATGTGCCACACATAACAAAAGATCAAACCGTACCAATTACTGCTTCTATTCCTTTACTAATGCTACTAGATATGAACGAAACCACGCTAAGTTGACGCAGTCTCTGAAAGAAATTTTTGGTATTTACTAGCTAAGATGGGTAAATATTTTAAGACATTTTTTAAAACTCATTTCATGAGAGCAACCTCAATACCTTCAAATATACAGTGTTTTGAGGTAATGAAGTATTCGAAAGATAACTTAAATAATGGACAGGAAAAGTTTTCGGGCCGTAGTTAATTTTTTAAAATATCTCGAAAACAGTTGGGAAATCGTGATAAGTGACCATTCGAAATCTTACTAAATTACCTACAAAAATGTTTTAGAAATAATTTTCGATAGGGCCATGTCAATTTGAGAAATAAGTGCTTAAAACGTCAAAATTTTTAGTTTTAATGTTTTCAACGGATTTTTGTCTCTACCGACAAAAGTTTTATTTGGTTATTTTTTAAATTAAATTTAATAGTAAAATTAGTATTTTAATAAAATAAGGTGAGAAAATGAGAAACGTATTGGTTATAGTGTTTTCCTAGCGCGAACGTTGAGAAGGTGGTGGGAGTCATTTCCGCTTATAATACTATCAGTTTCCTGTTGCAACGCCTTAAATCTTCAGTCTATTCTAGTTGTAATTTTATTTTTACGAATACAGGGAAATATTTGTATATATTAGGCTGCTAGTTTTTTTTTTTTTTAATTCATAATACTTTTTCCACGTTAGAACCCTCCATCATGAGAATTTATTTTAAAGTACTTGAGCCATCCTTTCTGGATATTACACGTACATTCATGTATAAGTCATTTTAATTTAACAATTGAAGGGGCCAACGGCCATAGCCACGTTGAGTGCACCGGTTCTCGTAGATCACCGAAGTTAAGCAACGTCGGGCGTGGTCAATACCTGAATGGGTGACCGACCACGTGCTGTTGGCATTAGAAAAGGGTGGCAACCTGTAGATGGCCCGGCGCTAAAGGCCAAGATGTAGATGCGCCGTTAAAAAAAAAAAAAAAACAATTGAAGGGGTCGGGGTAAAATAGTGCCTAGCAACATTCTAACAAAACTTAACTGTAGCTACTATATGTTGGATATTATGTGGGACTATCAGTATATGATGCAAATCCTACTTAAATACTTAATCTTGTTGCCCCTACCATTTCAAATGATGGTCCGGCATAATATCCAACATATAGCAGCTACAGTTAACGTTTGTGAAAAATGTTTGCTTGGCACTATTTTTCCCCGACCTCTTCAATTCATATAAATACTGAATAATATAATACAAAAATATTAAAATATGAAAACATAAACTTTATAAACAAAATATATCAGTCCCGCAACAGGCCACTGAAAGGGACCAATGGGGCAGACGCTGTAGAGGTATCTGATTCTTTATCATACGGCACACTAGATACCAATCAATTAATTCATTAAAAGTTGGGTGAGCCTAGGGACGATCTGGGACCCCAAATCCAACCACCATACGATGACACTAGAAGAAAAAATCTTTAGTGCTCTCACGGGTTTTGAACCTGGGTCCTCCAGTTCATTAGTCGATTGCTCTACCTTTGAGCTAACCTCGTCCCCGAACAAAATATATACATATTTAATAATTCAGGACTTATGTGGAAAATCAAATAATTTACTTAAGATCCAGGTATTCAGAGAAGGTGTGGGGAGTTATTTCCTCTTTGTGTACTGTCAGTTTCCTGTTGTGGCGGCTTAAACATCCTTCAGTTTGAGATTTCATGTTATATTTTTAACAAATGAACATTATTATTATTTATTTATTGTGTACCGCTTCAATGGCGATAACACAAGAACAGTATCCTCTGAACTTAGCTATTCTAGGAAATCAGCATGGTTATTGGTGCTGGAAGTGTGTGTGTTTATGTAATGGTTTAGACGTAGGGTTCACCTATAAATAGTGCTTAGTATCAATGGAAATATAATATCTTATAAGCCAACGTTGCAGACATTCATCAAATAAGGTTGTATAGTCCTGTATTCTTGAGGTAAGTCAGTATAGTATTGATGTACTGGCTATCATTGCCTAGGAGTTCTTGGATATCATACGGTATGTTGTAATTGCTTCTTCTCTGGCAGTCTGTCAGTAAATGTTTAATCGTAAGTTACATATGTTGCATATTGGTTTGTGGCGTCTTGTCGTCAGAAATTCGTGGGCAAGTCGAGTATGTCCAATCCGTAAACGAGCGAGGACAACTTCTTCTCGTTTATTGTCGCGAAGACTGGATGGCCATTCCTCAACTGTATTTTTTATGGTCCGAAGTTTATTGTCAGCTAGTTGTGTCCATAAGTATTGCCAATGACAAGTTTTATGGTATATTTTGTAGCTGTTGTTAAGTCTCTGGCAGTTACTTGTAGTACGTAATAAGTCACAAGTCTGACAGCATTTTTTGGGTGATAATCGGCAATTGAACTTTTTCCGAGTTCTTCATGTCCAGGTAGCCAGTACATTGTTGTGTTTCTGTTTAGGGTTTGTGTCTTATTTAGAATTTCTGTCAGTAGTTGATGGGTTGTATATCTGTCTGTAAGTGATTTCAATGCGCTTAAAGAATCAGTAAATAGTTCTATGTCTCTGTAGTCAGTTTCGGGTATGTTGTTCAGACCGATGAGGATGCCTTGGAGTTCAGCTGTAAAGATACTAGATGATTTGATCATCTATTACAGCTGCAGCTCCCACGCCTTCATCTGATTTAGAGCTATCAGTATAGATAAAGAGTTTTTCGACATTTTCAGCTGTAAAGATACTAGAGTTATCGTTAATTTTCTTGCTTATGATTTGATCATCTATTACAGCTGCAGCTCCCACGCCTTCATCTGATTTAGAGCCATCAGTATAGATAAAGAGTTTTCCGACATTTTCAGCTGTAAAGATACTAGAGTTATCGTTAATTTTCTTGCTTATGATTTGATCATCTATTACAGCTGCAGCTCCCACGCCTTCATCTGATTTAGAGCCATCAGTATAGATAAAGAGTTTTCCGACATTTTCAGCTGTAAAGATACTAGAGTTATCGTTAATTTTCTTGCTTATGATTTGATCATCTATTACAGCTGCAGCTCCCACGCCTTCATCTGATATAGAGCCATCAGTATAGATAAAGAGTTTTCCGACATTTTCAGCTGTAAAGATACTAGAGTTATCGTTAATTTTCTTGCTTATGATTTGATCATCTATTACAGCTGCAGCTCCCATACCTTCATCTGATTTAGAGCCATCAGTATAGATAAAGAGTTTTCCGACATTTTCAGCTGTAAAGATACTAGAGTTATCGTTAATTTTCTTGCTTATGATTTGATCATCTATTACAGCTGCAGCTCCCACACCTTCATCTGATATAGAGCCATCAGTATAGATAAAGAGTTTTCCGACATTTTCAGCTGTAAAGATACTAGAGTTATCGTTAATTTTCTTGCTTATGATTTGATCATCTATTACAGCTGCAGCTCCCACGCCTTCATCTGATTTAGAGCCATCAGTATAGATAAAGAGTTTTCGACATTTTCAGCTGTAAAGATACTAGAGTTTCCGTTAATTTTCTTGCTTATGATTTGATCATCTATTACAGCTGCAGCTCCCACACCTTCATCTGATTTAGAGCCATCAGTATAGATAACGAGTTTTCCGACATTTTCAATAATGAAGGCTTCATTATTCTTTTTATAGATTAATTTTTATATTGGATCAATCTTATTATATGTTGCTAATGTTGTGTTAATAAATATATTTTTTAAAAGCCAGGAAGGTTTTTGTAGTATGCCGCATGTTAGTATTTAGGAATTTAAATAATTTGAAGTATGTTGTATTTCTCTGTATCTAATACTGAATGGTTTTTGTGCCTGTGGTCGTCTTGAGTATATTTCTGAAAGAGGGTTGTCAATACTTATTTGATGACACGGAGAGTAGCCTAGTGCTTTTTATTTGTGCATCAGGAAAGTTACAAGGATATCTCTACGGATATGTAAAGGAGGTTCACCTGTTTCTGCATACAAACAAACACTAGGACTACTCCTGAAAGCTCCTATTGAGAGACGAAGGCCTGTGTTGTGTATGGTGTCTAGGATTTTCAAAGCACCACTTCTTGCTGATCCATAAGCCACACATCCATAATCTAGTCTCGATCTTATGAAGGAGCGATAAAACATTAGCATTGTCTTTCTATCTGCTCCCCACTTTGTTGTACTAATTATTTTCAGGACGTTCATGGACCTTTAACATTTATCTGTCGTTGCTTTTATGTGCCACACATAACAAAAGATCAAACCGTACCAATTACTGCTTCTATTCCTTTACTAATGCTACTAGATATGAACGAAACCACGCTAAGTTGACGCAGTCTCTGAAAGAAATTTTTGGTATTTACTAGCTAAGATGGGTAAATATTTTAAGACATTTTTTAAAACTCATTTCATGAGAGCAACCTCAATACCTTCAAATATACAGTGTTTTGAGGTAATGAAGTATTCGAAAGATAACTTAAATAATGGACAGGAAAAGTTTTCGGGCCGTAGTTAATTTTTTAAAATATCTCGAAAACAGTTGGGAAATCGTGATAAGTGACCATTCGAAATCTTACTAAATTACCTACAAAAATGTTTTAGAAATAATTTTCGATAGGGCCATGTCAATTTGAGAAATAAGTGCTTAAAACGTCAAAATTTTTAGTTTTAATGTTTTCAACGGATTTTTGTCTCTACCGACAAAAGTTTTATTTGGTTATTTTTTAAATTAAATTTAATAGTAAAATTAGTATTTTAATAAAATAAGGTGAGAAAATGAGAAACGTATTGGTTATAGTGTTTTCCTAGCGCGAACGTTGAGAAGGTGGTGGGAGTCATTTCCGCTTATAATACTATCAGTTTCCTGTTGCAACGCCTTAAATCTTCAGTCTATTCTAGTTGTAATTTTATTTTTACGAATACAGGGAAATATTTGTATATATTAGGCTGCTAGTTTTTTTTTTTTTTAATTCATAATACTTTTTCCACGTTAGAACCCTCCATCATGAGAATTTATTTTAAAGTACTTGAGCCATCCTTTCTGGATATTACACGTACATTCATGTATAAGTCATTTTAATTTAACAATTGAAGGGGCCAACGGCCATAGCCACGTTGAGTGCACCGGTTCTCGTAGATCACCGAAGTTAAGCAACGTCGGGCGTGGTCAATACCTGAATGGGTGACCGACCACGTGCTGTTGGCATTAGAAAAGGGTGGCAACCTGTAGATGGCCCGGCGCTAAAGGCCAAGATGTAGATGCGCCGTTAAAAAAAAAAAAAAAAACAATTGAAGGGGTCGGGGTAAAATAGTGCCTAGCAACATTCTAACAAAACTTAACTGTAGCTACTATATGTTGGATATTATGTGGGACTATCAGTATATGATGCAAATCCTACTTAAATACTTAATCTTGTTGCCCCTACCATTTCAAATGATGGTCCGGCATAATATCCAACATATAGCAGCTACAGTTAACGTTTGTGAAAAATGTTTGCTTGGCACTATTTTTCCCCGACCTCTTCAATTCATATAAATACTGAATAATATAATACAAAAATATTAAAATATGAAAACATAAACTTTATAAACAAAATATATCAGTCCCGCAACAGGCCACTGAAAGGGACCAATGGGGCAGACGCTGTAGAGGTATCTGATTCTTTATCATACGGCACACTAGATACCAATCAATTAATTCATTAAAAGTTGGGTGAGCCTAGGGACGATCTGGGACCCCAAATCCAACCACCATACGATGACACTAGAAGAAAAAATCTTTAGTGCTCTCACGGGTTTTGAACCTGGGTCCTCCAGTTCATTAGTCGATTGCTCTACCTTTGAGCTAACCTCGTCCCCGAACAAAATATATACATATTTAATAATTCAGGACTTATGTGGAAAATCAAATAATTTACTTAAGATCCAGGTATTCAGAGAAGGTGTGGGGAGTTATTTCCTCTTTGTGTACTGTCAGTTTCCTGTTGTGGCGGCTTAAACATCCTTCAGTTTGAGATTTCATGTTATATTTTTAACAAATGAACATTATTATTATTTATTTATTGTGTACCGCTTCAATGGCGATAACACAAGAACAGTATCCTCTGAACTTAGCTATTCTAGGAAATCAGCATGGTTATTGGTGCTGGAAGTGTGTGTGTTTATGTAATGGTTTAGACGTAGGGTTCACCTATAAATAGTGCTTAGTATCAATGGAAATATAATATCTTATAAGCCAACGTTGCAGACATTCATCAAATAAGGTTGTATAGTCCTGTATTCTTGAGGTAAGTCAGTATAGTATTGATGTACTGGCTATCATTGCCTAGGAGTTCTTGGATATCATACGGTATGTTGTAATTGCTTCTTCTCTGGCAGTCTGTCAGTAAATGTTTAATCGTAAGTTACATATGTTGCATATTGGTTTGTGGCGTCTTGTCGTCAGAAATTCGTGGGCAAGTCGAGTATGTCCAATCCGTAAACGAGCGAGGACAACTTCTTCTCGTTTATTGTCGCGAAGACTGGATGGCCATTCCTCAACTGTATTTTTTATGGTCCGAAGTTTATTGTCAGCTAGTTGTGTCCATAAGTATTGCCAATGACAAGTTTTATGGTATATTTTGTAGCTGTTGTTAAGTCTCTGGCAGTTACTTGTAGTACGTAATAAGTCACAAGTCTGACAGCATTTTTTGGGTGATAATCGGCAATTGAACTTTTTCCGAGTTCTTCATGTCCAGGTAGCCAGTACATTGTTGTGTTTCTGTTTAGGGTTTGTGTCTTATTTAGAATTTCTGTCAGTAGTTGATGGGTTGTATATCTGTCTGTAAGTGATTTCAATGCGCTTAAAGAATCAGTAAATAGTTCTATGTCTCTGTAGTCAGTTTCGGGTATGTTGTTCAGACAGATGAGGATGCCTTGGAGTTCAGCTGTAAAGATACTAGATGATTTGATCATCTATTACAGCTGCAGCTCCCACGCCTTCATCTGATTTAGAGCTATCAGTATAGATAAAGAGTTTTTCGACATTTTCAGCTGTAAAGATACTAGAGTTATCGTTAATTTTCTTGCTTATGATTTGATCATCTATTACAGCTGCAGCTCCCACGCCTTCATCTGATTTAGAGCCATCAGTATAGATAAAGAGTTTTCCGACATTTTCAGCTGTAAAGATACTAGAGTTATCGTTAATTTTCTTGCTTATGATTTGATCATCTATTACAGCTGCAGCTCCCACGCCTTCATCTGATTTAGAGCCATCAGTATAGATAAAGAGTTTTCCGACATTTTCAGCTGTAAAGATACTAGAGTTATCGTTAATTTTCTTGCTTATGATTTGATCATCTATTACAGCTGCAGCTCCCACGCCTTCATCTGATTTAGAGCCATCAGTATAGATAAAGAGTTTTCCGACATTTTCAGCTGTAAAGATACTAGAGTTATCGTTAATTTTCTTGCTTATGATTTGATCATCTATTACAGCTGCAGCTCCCACGCCTTCATCTGATTTAGAGCCATCAGTATAGATAAAGAGTTTTCCGACATTTTCAGCTGTAAAGATACTAGAGTTATCGTTAATTTTCTTGCTTATGATTTGATCATCTATTACAGCTGCAGCTCCCACGCCTTCATCTGATTTAGAGCCATCAGTATAGATAAAGAGTTTTCCGACATTTTCAGCTGTAAAGATACTAGAGTTATCGTTAATTTTCTTGCTTATGATTTGATCATCTATTACAGCTGCAGCTCCCACACCTTCATCTGATATAGAGCCATCAGTATAGATAAAGAGTTTTCCGACATTTTCAGCTGTAAAGATACTAGAGTTATCGTTAATTTTCTTGCTTATGATTTGATCATCTATTACAGCTGCAGCTCCCACGCCTTCATCTGATTTAGAGCCATCAGTATAGATAAAGAGTTTTCCGACATTTTCAGCTGTAAAGATACTAGAGTTATCGTTAATTTTCTTGCTTATGATTTGATCATCTATTACAGCTGCAGCTCCCACGCCTTCATCTGATTTAGAGCCATCAGTATAGATAAAGAGTTTTCCGACATATTCAGCTGTAAAGATACTAGAGTTATCGTTAATTTTCTTGCTTATGATTTGATCATCTATTACAGCTGCAGCTCCCACGCCTTCATCTGATTTAGAACCATCAGTATAGATAAAGAGTTTTCCGACATTTTCAGCTGTAAAGATACTAGAGTTATCGTTAATTTTCTTGCTTATGATTTGATCATCTATTACAGCTGCAGCTCCGACACCTTCATCTGATTTAGAGCCATCAGTATAGATAAAGAGTTTTCCGACATTTTCAGCTGTAAAGATACTAGAGTTATCGTTAATTTTCTTGCTTATGATTTGATCATCTATTACAGCTGCAGCTCCCACGCCTTCATCTGATTTAGAACCATCAGTATAGATAAAGAGTTTTCCGACATTTTCAGCTGTAAAGATACTAGAGTTATCGTTAATTTTCTTGCTTATGATTTGATCATCTATTACAGCTGCAGCTCCCACGACTTCATCTGATTTAGAGCCATCAGTATAGATAAAGAGTTTTCCGACATTTTCAGCTGTAAAGATACTAGAGTTATCGTTAATTTTCTTGCTTATGATTTGATCATCTATTACAGCTGCAGCTCCCACACCTTCATCTGATTTAGAGCCATCAGTATAGATAAAGAGTTTTCCGACATTTTCAGCTGTAAAGATACTAGAGTTATCGTTAATTTTCTTGCTTATGATTTGATCATCTATTACAGCTGCAGCTCCCACACCTTCATCTGATTTAGAGCCATCAGTATAGATAAAGAGTTTTCCGACATTTTCAGCTGTAAAGATACTAGAGTTATCGTTAATTTTCTTGCTTATGATTTGATCATCTATTACAGCTGCAGCTCCCACACCTTCATCTGATTTAGAACCATCAGTATAGATAAAGAGTTTTCCGACATTTTCAGCTGTAAAGATACTAGAGTTATCGTTAATTTTCTTGGTTATGATTTGATCATCTATTACAGCTGCAGCTCCCACACCTTCTTCTGATTTAGAGCCATCAGTATAGATAAAGAGTTTTCCGACATTTTCAGCTGTAAAGATACTAGAGTTATCGTTAATTTTCTTGCTTATGATTTGATCATCTATTACAGCTGCAGCTCCCACACCTTCATCTGATTTAGAACCATCAGTATAGATAAAGAGTTTTCCGACATTTTCAGCTGTAAAGATACTAGAGTTATCGTTAATTTTCTTGGTTATGATTTGATCATCTATTACAGCTGCAGCTCCCACGCCTTCATCTGATTTAGAGCCATCAGTATAGATAAAGAGTTTTCCGACATTTTCAATAATAAAGGCTTGATAATTCTTTTTATAGATTAATTTTTATATTGGATCAATCTTATTATATGTTGCTAATGTTGTGTTAATAAATATATTTTTTAAAAGCCAGGAAGGTTTTTGTAGTATGCCGCATGTTAGTATTTAGGAATTTAAATAATTTGAAGTATGTTGTATTTCTCTGTATCTAATACTGAATGGTTTTTGTGCCTGTGGTCGTCTTGAGTATATTTCTGAAAGAGGGTTGTCAATACTTATTTGATGACACGGAGAGTAGCCTAGTGCTTTTTATTTGTGCATCAGGAAAGTTACAAGGATATCTCTACGGATATGTAAAGGAGGTTCACCTGTTTCTGCATACAAACAAACACTAGGACTACTCCTGAAAGCTCCTATTGAGAGACGAAGGCCTGTGTTGTGTATGGTGTCTAGGATTTTCAAAGCACCACTTCTTGCTGATCCATAAGCCACACATCCATAATCTAGTCTCGATCTTATGAAGGAGCGATAAAACATTAGCATTGTCTTTCTATCTGCTCCCCACTTTGTTGTACTAATTATTTTCAGGACGTTCATGGACCTTTAACATTTATCTGCCGTTGATTTTATGTGCCACACATAACAAAAGATCAAACCGTACCAATTACTGCTTCTATTCCTTTACTAATGCTACTAGATATGAACGAAACCACGCTAAGTTGACGCAGTCTCTGAAAGAAATTTTTGGTATTTACTAGCTAAGATGGGTAAATATTTTAAGACATTTTTTAAAACTCATTTCATGAGAGCAACCTCAATACCTTCAAATATACAGTGTTTTGAGGTAAGGAAGTATTCGAAAGAAAACTTAAATAATGGACAGGAAAAGTTTTTGGACCGTAGTTAATTTTGTAAAATATCTCGAAAACAGTTGGGAAATCGTGATAAGTGACCATTCGAAATCTTACTAAATTACCTACCAAAATGTTTTAGAAATAATTTTCGATAGGGCGATGTCAATTTGAGAAATAAGTGCATAAAACGTCAAAATTGTTAGTTTTAATGTTTTCAACGGATTTTTGTCTCTACCAACAAACGTTTTAATTGGTTATTTTTTAAATTAAATTTTATAATAAAATTAGTATTTTAATAAAATAAGGTGAGAAAATGAAAAACGTATTGGTTATAGTGTTTTCCTAGCGAGAACGTTGAGAAGGTGGTGGGAGTCATTTCCGCTTAAAATACTATCAGTTTCCTGTTGCAGCGCCTTAAATCTTTAGTCTATTCTAGATGTAATTTTATTTTTTTCACGAAAGATCAAAACCTACCATTAACTGCTTCGACGTATTCCTTTACTAATGACACTAGGGATATCAACGGAACCGCCCTCGGAATCGGATTTTTTTTCCGGAATCGGACTTTTTTTCCCAAAGCAAGATTGTCTTAAATGCATTAGAATCTAAGGCGTTAGCCACTCGACCACGACGTCCAAGAGGGGAGTTCAAGAATAATGTGTTGAACACAAAAATGCAAACACTTTTGAACCAAACATTACACTATACACGATTTAGCTATAGTCTTGGGGCGGTGATGGCCAAGCGGTTTTCTCTCCTTAAACCCCAACTCAACTCAACCCTTCGGAAAGTGCCTAGACCTTTGGTTTAATGAAAGAAGAAGATATAATTATATTCCTTGTAAACAGAACCCTCGTCAGATCTTCCCCCTCTTTGACGACACCCTTCCGGTAGAAGAAGCAAGACCGTCCCGGAGACCCACTGACCGAGACCTAAGAACTAATAAACAGCTGTTGAATAATGAGATGAGCGAGGGTAAAGCAAGGAGGGTTGTGGGTTAATATCGACCCCCCCCCCTCCCAATTTACACCCTCATCCTAATGCCCTCATTTAGCCTCGCTGCCTCAGCTTCTTAATCACTGTCCCAGGTCAGTTATTCGACCCCTTCTCGGACCTCAGGGGCTCAAATTGGAATGTCCCTTGATGTCAAATCTGTTTACGCGAATTTCGCCCAAAAAATAATGTTCCGGCAAGCAGATTCTGCTTGTTAACGACGTCGACCTTTCAAATCACAGAAATTATTTTTGTACCAAATATCATCTAAATAGGTCCATTTTTGAGCCAAATAAAGAAAGGACAGAGAAATAAGTACTATTTGGTATTCAAACTGACCCGTCATGCTCCTTATTTAAAATTCGCGCTTTGCGTGTAGCGCAACCTAGATTCAGGGAAAGCAACCAGCCGGCCCCACTCTGCTTGAGGAAGTCGGTAAGCAAACATCTCATTTAATGGGATATAGATATGTGAATCTATCCTAAATTTGTGACTTGCGATCAAACAAGTAACTATGGGTTCTGAAAAGTAAATTTTTCTAGTCTGTTCAACCGGATTGTATCATTTGGACGTACAAAAAACGGCCGGCACGGACAAATTTACAATTTGATTCCGGAGTAAATCTTTCCTTCTAAAGGATCGATTTAGTTTATTTTTACAACACATCTTTATGCGTAAGTACTCCTGACGTATAACGAGTTTCGTTACAGTTTTTTTAAAAAATATGTATTAGTAATTTGCGTCCGAACTAACCTCCCCTCTCCGGATTCACCGATATTGCTGGTTAATTTCCGTATTGGAAATATATCCTTGGACCTTGGAATAGAAAGGGCTAATCACGAAATCCAAATGTTGGGAAGTCAAAGTTCCGAAAGTGCTTCAGGATAGCAAAGGCGAATGTTTACCCCATGGAGTGCTGATTCATAAATCTGATTAAAAATTATGACGTACACGAGTGTATATGAGCAACACAATGCTATGAGGAGAGTCTCACACCCGGGATTCGCCCATGAAATATTTTTCATAGATGATTCTGCTATTCACTTTAACTTGAAACTGTGAGGAACATTTAACTAAAGGCGAACCAGAGGAACAAGGTGAAACATTATGTTACCTACATCTTTCTGACTTAGAAAAATAAAGTCGATTTTTCAGATTCCGCCACGATTCATGAATTATGTATATACAAATGTGAACCACCAGTTTTTTTTTACTGATTATGGGTTATGAAACGTCATGATTTTTCGTCAGGTGGCCTAGATCGCATTATCGCGTTTACTCCTGACAGCGAGATAGGCTGCAAACTACTATATATATATTATATACAACATGGAATAAATTAAATATTTGTTACAAAAAAAAAAAAAAAAAGTCAAGAAGCATTTTCTTATAAATCCCCAACACTTTTTTATTAGATTCTAATTGGCCCGAAAGACAGAAGGATCTAAAAAGGGCAGAAAATAAGAAGAAATAAGTATCCATGAACTAAGGACCCTCGAGGAATTCCTCCCAATAATGAGACACCAGGGAGAGGGGAATAAATGGGAACGCTTATCAAACATGATGCCGGCGTCGTTACCTTCATTTTCCAACAATTTATTATCACAATCCCTCGATTTTTGTCCATTTATCTGACATTTTTTTTTCATTTTATCATTCATTTGTGAAGGGAAAGTGATTTTCCAACCCCTCCCGATAATAATGTGAAACCATATGCACATACAGTTCGTATACGCTTCGGAATATATTCTTCAATTTGCCATTAACACTTTCGCTGCGGGTGTCATTATGGAAGGACACTTGCGATCCTACCCGCTCACGTGTATCCCTTCGGAAGGACACTCCTTCATTACTTTTCCTTTTATATTCAAAAGGCAGGGGATTCACTTTTACATCTCCAGGTAAAGACAGTTGCCTTCAGTATTGTTTGGGGGGAACAATTTTCCGTTTCCAAATCGGCTCAATGGAAGATTTTTTATGATTTTTTTATAAAAAAAATGACAGCCACAGCGAAAGTGCTAAGTCTTTAAACAATTTCTTCGAATATGTTTATATATTGTTCTTTATTTTACACAAGGTCTTTCAACAAATGTGTGCCATCACTAGATGATACGTGCAGAAATAGAACTAGTGCATCGTTCGGGCTAGGTCTCCTTCCACCTTCTAGGATATATATATATATATATATATATATATATATATATATATATATATATATATATATATATGTCTGTTGTCACTCTAGTTTTACTAAAAATGATCCGATTTTGATGAAAATTTATAAAAATATCCCTGGCATGATTTATAAGTTAAGACCAGCATTATTCGCTTTCCGAATCGTTGGTTTTTTGGGTAAAATTCGAGCGAATAAAATCGCAGTGATTACGCTTCTGCTGATATGGGCTACCAGATATACTTTTAAAACAGTTGTTCCTTCCTCTCTCCATAGGGAGGAAACCCGCTTAAGGTTGAACACATGACGAAATCCGGAAGTGCTGAAATAAATATATCACTTTTCGGAACCTATAGATTACGAAAATAACGGATTAATTTATCTGTATAAATGTATATGCGTATTTGATGTATATGCGAATTTGAAACGACAAGTTCCTTAGCTGAACAGCAGAATCCGCCCGCAGGAACATGGTTTTTGGATCGAAATTCGCGCGACAAAATTGTTTACATCTGCAGCAAAGGAAGTATTTAAAAAATGAAAAGTTTTTGGATCTTCGTATATTTTCTTAAATATCTCGAAAACATCCAGAAAATCGTGTTGAAAGCTCTACAAAAAAGGTTCTAAATCAATTTTCGATAGGGTCATGTCAGAGAAATATGCGCATAAATCTTGAAAGGTTTTGTTCTTTTGAAGGGGTTTTTATCTCTGTTTAACTAAGTTTTCCACCAAGCCACCCATTTTAGTTCTGTATCCAGATTTCATTTTCATTTTTAATATCATGTTTTTCTCTCTCTCCCTCTAGACCGCTAAAAGCAAAATTAGTGAAAAGTCATTTTTTCTCGACAGGACTTTCAGATTTCGCGTCACGCTATAAAATGAAGCAAATCTGGCTACATAAATTTTTTATGATTTTAGGAATTCTCCAAGCTACATTTATCTATAACTAATGATTTGTTATCATTTGGCCACCATGTGACACCTTTTGTATCATTTGTAGTTTAGTTGTGATGCACCATCTGTAGCTTTCAGCCCGGCTTAAACTAATGGATTCAGTAGATTTTTTTTTTTTTTTTTTTTTTTTTTTTTGCAAGGAGGATTGTTAATTATGAGAATAGGCCTACCAAAGCACTAGCGAAATATATCGCTATAAGCACATAGCGTTAATAAGCCTCTAGGTTTTTTTATTTATTTATTTATTTATTTTTTTTTTTTACGGCGCATCTACATCTAGGTAATTACCGCCGACATCCAGGGTGCAGCGAGGAATTTTACCAGCGAGCCATGGGATGATAAAATTCCTGCCGGAGGTTGGGAATCGAACCCACCATCTCTCGCTTATGAATCCAAGGCGCTAGCCATTAGACCACGGGAGACCCCGGATTCAGTAGATATCCTGAATGTTATGAATACTGATAAGTATTAATTTAGATGAATAATAACTACAATTGTATCTCCATTTTAACATGTTATAATTATAAAAACATAACATAACCATAACTCAATCCTTCTAGCAATTAAGAGGTGGTACGTACAAGAATGCCATAAAAAAACAACATAAAATAACAATAGCATTTTCCTTTCCTATTCTGATAATTTAGATGTACAACCGGAACATCTCTATCATAACATCTTCAATTAAAAAAAACATTATATTTTTTTTTCTTAATTAAGATATACTATAATTGGTATATCCGAGCTTGTTCGAATTATAAAGATATGTTATATATGAAGGTCCATTTAAATTCTTAATTTCCTTTTCGTTTTTAATTTCTTTTCTGACAATGGTCATTGTTTCTGTAAATTGAATGTGAGGGTGGGGAAGGATCAATGGGCTCTTAAAGAAACTGGCAGGAGTTGCTCCCCATAATTGTTTAAAACATTAACTTATATTTGCGACGTTTCGAGCCTGTTTAGATTCATCATCAGGCATCTTAAATTAAGTCGCGTTAAAGTCTACTGTATTTTTTCTAATTTCATATAAAGGTCCATACGTTTTGAATTTTGAGAGTAAACGTTAAATCCGGGTAAGGATCTACATAATTTGTTGAAGATTCTTCATAATTTCGTATTTATTTATTAGATTTTTCAGTGCCCGCTACTCAGGCGATTTACTCTGTTGAACCAGTAACAAGATTTTAAATATGATTTTTAGTATAATTTTTTAAAGGTAGCCGGATTGAACGTTTACTCAGAAAATTCAAAATTTATAAACATTTATACGAAATCATTTATTATATATATCTGTGTGTATTTGTCTGTTTGTTCCCTCTTTGCCCCAAATTGAAATTTGGAAAAAGATGCTTTGCATGAGCTAGAAGGTAGAGTCAGATAATCAGCAGAATCCGCTAACCGGAGCATTGTTTTTGGACAAAATTTGTGCCCAAAAAAATTCTAGCGATTACACTTTTGCGCTTATAGCCTCAAAACACAATTTTTATTAGTACTCGTAGTAGTGTAAACTTTTTAGTTTTCGTATACACGCAAAAATACCCAACAAAAAGTTTGACGCACTATCAAGCGTCATGACCCCACATCATTACCCTCAAGCCAAACGTCGACAGCGCCAAATAGAAAATTCACTTATAAAAAGTTTTGATATCCCCCAGAAAAAACTAACGTTGAAAACGAAGGCCAACAAAGTATTGGGCCAAGTTTTAGGCCATTAATACTTTCTCTAGAACCCAATAATGCCCTCTCACTTATTTGTAAATTTTCGTTAAATGATGAACGTTTCAACTTACATGGAGTTCATACAACCCCGATAATTTTAAGTCAACAGATAGTTAACCCTGAATCTTTACCCTAAGGGTCTGGATTTTGAAATGCCAGAAATTGTGTGATAAATCCGATAGGTTTTATAGAAGTTGGAAATGCAAGAATAAGTGAGAGGTTATTATTACGTTCTTGACAAGGCGTTAAGGGCCTAAAACTTGGCCCAGTACAATGTTATCATTACTTTTACAGGCAAACGGTTTTTCGGAGGGGTCTGGAACTTGGCCACTTTTTTCCAACGTTAGTTTATTGTGGGGGGAGGGGGAGGTTAAGTTTATCATTTTCGATGACTTGCTGAGAAAAGCGCTATGTTTACGCAACTCCTGGATGGTATGATATTAATGACAATGCAAATAATAGAACATAACTATGGACACACCTTTTTCTAGTTACTGCCATATAATAATGTTAAAGGTAAGCAATATGTTTAATATGAAATATGTGAAGACATATATAGTAGCATACCTTCTACATCATTGGATTGGACGACCATTTTTAAGTCCGAAAGGCAATTCATAGCCTTAGAAGGCCATACGGTAGCCAAGATATTATTCACAGCCGTGTTCCCGGCCTTAGAAGGCCGAGAGATATTTTTCATAAGTAGGACGAAATGGAATAAGCTTGAGTATTGTTTTATAACCACCCTCTATGGTGCAACGTGGATTTATTTCATACTCATAAATACCAAACCTCTTCATGGTCTGAACGAACGTTTTTCTTGTCCGAACTGTCACATATCTTTCTCGTAATAGGCGAGCGTTTGTAAGCATTCCTTCGGAGGTTTGACAACCATTGTAAGTCACTTTTTCCAATTTATCTCGAGTAGTGTATCATTAAGAATCTCTAAATCAAAACAACCAAAGAACTTTGTTTTGACCATCTGTCTTATTGTTTGAGTTTTAATTGCAGCACGATTTTCAATCAGGACTTTCTGAATTGAATATTCATCTTTTTTTGGCCATCAGTATCCCTCGGAGATAATGATGGGACTGGATGAAAACGATTTGTTAAGGATATTGCAAACATGCAGTTGTGCCAGGCGAAGGCACGTTGCACGGATATAGCATTTATGCAGCAACGTTTGTTAGAAAGTTTTTCTTTCCCGTAGGCTTTTCTTAAACGTTTAAACTTCAAAAGTTCAACTTAAAAAATACAATAATAACTGCAAAGTTAAGAAGTGCCAAATTCGACTTATATGATAATAATTATCCATAAGTCCCCAAGACAACCAACCAAGATATGTCCATACGTTCAACTAACATAGCCAGGCCTTTTCGCTATATTCTCCCCATTTATAGCAATCGTGGCCAATCGTAAGCCTTCCAATGTCTTAACAATAACTATCTATGTACAGCAATCTGTGGTCCCATAAAAAGCAATCTATTTAGGTCGGTACTAAAAAAAATGTCCACATTTAGGGATATGTTTTTTAGGGTTTGTCGAATCTAAATGTCTTCAATGTGTTGGAGGGGCTTTACCAGCCCAGCCAGCAAGGGCGAGCCTATCCTCTCTAGACGCTTGTAAAGCAGACAGAAACAGTTATAAAGAGGGTACGCGCAACCCAAACAAGTATGGAATAAATGCTATACTTTCAAGATGCCGAGATATGATAGGTGCTTTATCAACAAAGCCGCATGTTTGAAGGCACATACGTCCAAGATGATCCACGTGAAAAAAGCAAAAAAATGAATAAATATGCTGGAAACACGCGTATAAAAAGTAACCCAAACCAGGTGACTTCCTACAAAGAGCATATATGCCATCCGGACGCTGAGACGTGGTAGAAGCTTTAACAGTGGAGACTGCATATGCGGAGCCAGTGAACACCCTTCCCCCTTCTAGAAAGATGAACAGCGTAAAAAGCAGAAAGAAGAAGTTATGTATAGGAAACACACCAAGCAAACGTAACCCAAACCAGTTGACTCTCTTTAAAGACCATACATGCCTCCAGGAGACGTAGGAGGAGGTTTTTAGCGGTGTCCGTATATGTGATCCGCGTGAAAAGCTGAAATAGAGAGGAAACACGCCAAGGAAATGTAACCCAAACCAGGCGACAGGCTATAAAGACCATACGTGAAACAAATCCGTGGAACAATCAGTGGATTCTGTGAACGTACCCCCCCTCTCTAGAGAGATGAGCCACTTGAACAGCAGAAAGGAAAAGAAATATATGGGAAACACATCATTAAAACGTAAAGACCATACATGCTTTCAAGACGCATCAGCAAGTAAGGGGCATTACCAGCGGAGCCTGTGAACACACCCCCTCTAGAAAGATGATCCGCGTGAACAGCAGAAAGGAGGAAACACACCAAGGAAGCGTAACTCAAATCAGCCGTCTTCCTATAAGGACCATACAAGCCTCGAAGACGCCGAGAGGTGCTTTATCTGCGGAGTCCGCATGAGTGAACCTACCCTACTTTGAGGGATGATGCGCGTGAATACCTGAAATATAGAGGAAACACGCCAAGGAAATGTACCCAAATCAGCCGACTCCCTTAAAGACCATATATGCCTCGAAGACGCCGAGACGTGGGAGGGGCTTTATCGGCGGAGTCCGCATGTGTGAACCTTCCCTCCCCAGAGGGATGATCCGCGTGAAAAGAAGAAAGAAGAAGAAATAAAGAAGAAACCGCCCCCTTCCAGCTGAGGGGCTGGAGGTAACCAGCTCGATACCTTCGCTCCTACACACGATCGGTCGCCATCTTAGTACCATCGATTTGCAACCTCCTTTTTTCCCTTTTTCTTTCTTTTTTTTTTTTCATCTTATCCCTTATCTCCAGTGCCTCCTTTTACGGGGATCTCTCACACCTAGGGCGTAAAGTTTTCAGTATACAGCCAACTTTAATATTAAAGGTATTCTCTTCCTTTATTTTTTTTATACTTTTTAGAAGTTGTTTTACCATTTCAACCCTCAGTATAAACTGCAATATTTCTTAAAAGGGAAAAGATAGCAAAATTATACGAGGAGTTTGAAAATCTTATATCCCCAGATTCTTCACCCTTTTTAAATAAACTTTCATCAGACACAGAAAAAAAACTAAAATTACTCAGTAAGCAAAATTATTATTTTATTTTTAGTTTCCTGTCCCCCCCCACCCAAGAGAAAACAAAATTTAAGGATATTGACTTAGAAGCCGTTCTCACATCAAAATACGTATTAAACCTAGAGGCAGGGGTCTCACGTGGTCTAATCGCTAGCGCCTTGGATTCATCAGCGGGAGATGGTGGGCTCGATTCTCAACCTCCGGCAGGAATTTTATCATCCCATGGCTCGCTGGTAAAATTCCTCGCAACACCCTGGATGTCGGCGCTAATTACCTAGATGTAGATGCGCCGTAAAAAAAATAAATAAATAAATAAATAAAAAAAAAAACCTAGAGGCTTATTAACGCTATGTGCTTATAGCGATATATTTCGCTAGTGCTTTGGTAGGCCTATTCTCATAATTAACAATCCTGCCTTTTGCTTTTAGTTAAAAAATATTTGTGCCAAATATTATCAAAATAGGAAAAACTTTGAAAGACTTATGGATTATGAAACGTCAACACTTCTTCGGATTGGTTTATCGACTCCTAATAAGGGCGTTTTCAACCTTATTGGAATATATTAACTCATCAGGATATGAAACTATCATTACATTTGGACTATACATCATTAAGTATTTTTCCAAACACGAAAGAAAAAGGTTAAAATGTAATGGACTCAAGATTTCGCCCTGTAAAACGCCTCAGTAATTCGGTCTGAATTTCTTGGCCAATGAGTATGAGAGCCTGGTTTAAACAACTGTTCGTAAATTTGGTTTTTACACCAATATAAAAAAAAAATCTGATTCACATGGACTGCGCCATCTGATGCGCTTTTCCATATAACACGTATACCTCACGAGATTCGGGAAGCTTGGATCGGAATTGTTTTTTTCTTTCATTTATACTTATAAATGTTTTAGCTTGTACGTTACATTTGTAAACTTAAATGTTACTGCTAAACAAAATTGAACACCTGTTCGTGTGAAATATTCAAGAAAAGCAAAATCATAGACTCCTAGACAGCCGAAATGTTCTGATATTTTACAGAAGCCGTACTTCGTTCGGACTTTATTGGCGTTTTAGGGCAATAATAGAAACTCATTATAGCTCCCTAGTTTTGACAAACGTCACTGCTAAAAGTAAGAAAAGCAATAAAAATCAAAGGAACCAGGGAGGTTCATGGGAACGAACCTACAATTTTCGGTCTTCGACCGAAAATTGCATACGAATTATTTTTGGAGACTATTTATTATGCTTTCGCATTGCCACGAACCCCGTAAAGCGATGACTCATCTGTGTTTATAATTATTTTTTGGTATACTTCCTCTAGTCCTAACCTAAAATTTATATATTTTAGTTTGGAAAAATTTCGAAAGAGAGGAAACATGCAAAGGACCCGAATTACTAATTAACCCTTATCGATCGCAATTTTTTGTTATATTGCAACGAAACTCAATATAAGTCATAGGTGTCTAAATAAAAATATGTTATCTAAAAAGAAACTAAATCTGTAGATCTGAAACGGTGGGCTAACAACTGACGCAAATTACTAATTCTTAATATATTGCAACAAAACTCGGGTTCCTGGAACCAAATTAATAATATGCCCAAACTGCCCATTATTTGTACTTCCTTGCAAGGTAAAAAGGTAGACAAGATGCCCTCAAGTTTGGGTTTACCCCGGAAAAAAATAAATAAAAATGAATAGTTGAGTCAGCTGTTCAATATGTTATTTTAAGCAAATTACTAAGGAATGCAGCGTAAACTATCAACTTTCTGTGAAATGCAGATCCTCCGTGAGGGACTTTTTTTTTGTAAAATATACTTCCTTCTTTTATATAATCTGTTTGGATATAATTTCTGCTATATGCAGTCTATCATAAGAAGTAAATTAATTTCTTGTCATGACACCGTAAAATTGAAATGAAATATTTATGCGCTCACTTAATAGAAACCATCCATTCCTGGCGAGGACTCCCCGGAGGACGAGGAACAACAAATGAATCAGCCCTAAGGAGAGAAAGAGCGCCATAACCATATTTCAGGCTTCCTTCTAGGATTTTCCATATGGTTTCCCAGCAGAAGAGGAAAACACTAAAGAACCCACCTCCATAAATCGCTTTGCCCCACAAGAGGGCAGCACGCTACATTTAGTAATGAGCAGAGGGAGACAAAGGATCTCGGCGTTTTAAATTCTCCCCGTTTTTGAGGGGGTTTGGAGGGTGAGGGGATGGAGAGGTCGAGCTTTGGAGAAAAGTGGATACTCCTCAAGGGGTGGGGGGGGGGGGGGGGGGGTATGACGATTAAGGCAGTGATTACCGTTGGGAACAATACCCCCATACTTCTTGAAAACCCCGCGGGAGGGAAACCGCGGGACGATTATGCTTAATTTGGAGTTTTCCCCGCGCAATTTGTGTAAATGCTCCAGATGGGCTACTTTTCAGCGTTCCCCTCGCTAAGGAGTGATCGCGGGATGCAGATCTTGGAATCAACATGAAACATTTCAAGCTTTCGGATAATTGATCCCTCGCAATGCTGAATGCACCGCGTCTTGTTCAAGTAAAGAATGCAAGCAGCATGGCAATCATATAGGTGACTGCCAGGGAAAATTACCTGCCATTGGAAAAAGCGTACCTCTGTGACGATTAACGCAAAAATTGAAAAATCGTTGTTCAAGAAAAAGTCATTTCGTACGAATCCTTGAAAACACTCATATGCATTTGCTCTGTAGGTGCACCAAATCTGATCCCATTTTAATGAAATGTGTTACAAAAACCGTTTGTCTTATTTGATTGTTCAAGTTTGTTAACCCCACATGTGTTGATGTTCATATTCCCACATCAAGCCTCACAATGTCATTATAACTGAACCAGCAATATTACTAGAAATATGTTAACTCATATTGTTGTAATAATCAATAATAATAAAAAAAAAAAAAAAAAAAGTTTGTTAACCATCAGAATCCGTCCAACGGAACTCGATTTTTGGATCAAAATTCGTCCGAACAAAATCGTAGCGTTTACATTTTCGCTTTAATATGCTCGGAGGTACACTGTTTATAGATTTTCTAACGTAGTAAATGAATGAAACCATTTTTAATGCGTTATTTGTAACTAGTTACGAGAAAAGTTGATGCATCTAGTATATTTAAACTAGTTTTCGGTTTGGTTATTCAGAAACACTTGATTTTGGTGCAAATGTTTTCAGAAGCTTCAAAATCATCTAAACTAAGGTATTTAAATTTTTGTTGCGTTTGGAGTTAAAGAAGTGTTGTTAAAAAAAAAAAAATGTTACTAGCAGAGATTTAAAAGTTATATTTTCTTAAATATTTTAAAAAGAGTTGGGAATTCAAGGTAAGTAAAAAGTAACCTTTCGAAAGCTTACTGAATTCTCTACAAAAAAAAAATGTTCAAAAGTAATATTTCATGGAGGGAAGTCAATCAGAGAAATAAATGCTAAAAACTAAGACTTAAAAGTCTTAATTTTGTCCTTTTGACTCACTTTTTAATTAGTTTTTTTTTAATTGCATTTAACAGTAAAATGCGTATAGCAGTAAGTTAAGGTATGAAATGAGATACGTATTGGTAATAAATCATAGAGCGAGCGTTGAGAAAGTGGATGGAGTAAGTTCCGCTTAGGATATTATCAGTTTCCTGTTGTCACATTTAAAATCTTTCTTTGATTTTGATTTCACAAAAAATCAAAAGCTTCCACTAACTGCTTCTATTCATTTACTAATAGGACTGGAAATATGAACGAAAACTCGCTAAGATGAAGCAGTTCCTGCAAGTCGGACGTTTTTTGTAATTCACTGATATTACAGAATGCTGTTGACTATGGTCTGCAATGCGAGATATAACATAATAAGTAATGTAACTCGGTGTTTTTCCTTGCAGACCAAGTCATATAGATCGACAACAGTTACCATTTTCATGTCCTACGTCCTTATCAACCCTCGCATTTCCTTAAACCTTATTTCATCGTTGTGACAATGTTCTAAGGCTTTCCTGGTGTAATACCCAAAAAAGTGGGTCATTTCTATTAGAACGAGTATTACTTAACAATTTCTATTTTTGAGAGATGTTCTCATTTTGGAAAAGTACTTCCTCATTCGTTGACCTGCGTAAAATAAGAATCTATAATTGAACAAGATTGATGCTGAATAAAAGCGTTGCAGGTAATATTACGGGATGCTTCTGTTACACAATATGACCTATTTATTACAAAATATTTTGTGCATTCAATCTTCCCTGGAGAAGTTAGCAATAGAAATCAATAATGGAAGAGGGCCTTTCGTAGACAGAGAATTATTTGAAGAAGTCAAAGGATGGTTGGGATTTGGCTAACAAGGGGAGTGCACAACGTGCCCTCACCGATTCAAACGAGAATTTTTGTATGTGTTGTACTTAACTAGAAAAAGGTTCTGTAAGAGCGAGAAAACGCACTTCTCAAGCATTGAGCTGGGAAAAAAATCTTGAAAATGTACCTACAATTCTAAAAATTTGTAAGCAAAAAATATAGGTTACGTTTAGAAATAACCCGACTTTTACGTCTTTGGGCTTTTTGGAAAGATGAAAGACTCCTTTTTGGAACCATATAAATGAATATTGCATTATCTCGGGAAGTACTAGTGACAAATGGTTCTCAAAATAAAAGTCAAATTTAAACGTTTTAGCGCGGTTCCTCCCTCCCCCATAGGGAGGAACCCCGCTTATAGGGTTGATACAATGAAACAATCCGGAAGTGCCGACTAGAAAATTTCGCGTTTCAGAACCCCTAGAGACCGAAAATAACGGTGGTTCAAATTTGTATATATATATATATATATATATATATATATATATATATATATATATTTGTCTGTTCGCTCTCTAGATAGAAGACGAATGGTCCGATTTTGATAAAATTTGGTACAATAATCCTTCGTCCAATTTGAAAGGTCAAGTTCGTTAACCAGCAAAATCCGCCTACTGGAAGATGGCGTTTGGGGCGAAATTCGCGCAAAAAAATCGTAACGCTTACGTTTTTGAGTTCATAAGCTTCTAAGTACTCGTTTTATATGATTCCTGGGCGAGGAAACGAATGAAACCATTTTCAAGGCGATAGCTTTAACCGTTTTCGAGAAAATTGGAAAAATAATTTTTGAATACCGTTTTTGGTTTGGGTACTTAGAATCATGGGATTCAGTTGAAACATTTTTTGCATGTTCTACTTTCATTAAAACTAATATGTTGAAATTTTGGTTACGTTTGGAGTTAAGGAAGGGTTAGAATAAAATATTTTATTAACAGACATAAACAGTTTTGGTAACTTTGTATATTTTCCTTAATATCTCGAAAAAGGTTAAGAATTTGGTAAACGAAAGAATACCATTAGAAAGCTTACTAAATGCTCTACAAAAAAGGTTCTGATGAAAGTTTTGATTAGGTGATGTCAATCGGAGAAATAAGTGCTTAAAACATTAAAGTAATTGATTTTGCTTATTCGAACTGTTCTTTTTGTCTGTTTTTATTCCTTGTTATTTTTTAATTGCTTATAGTTGGATAATGTATTTTACAATAAAACAGATTAGGCAAAATAAGAAAAACAATTCATTGTTAGAAATATAGCTTGCCAAGAGAAAAAGATTCGTTGACGTCTTTTGAATATTTTCAATTGCCTTTATGCTGTTGGTTTTTTTATTTTATTTTTTAATTGATGTTACCTGTAGAATTATTACTATAGTAAAAGAACACAGGAATGTGTGAAAATATTTGATATTTTCCAATTCATTGAAACGTATGAAATGAAATATCGGTAGAAGAGGATTCTAGGGTCTTGCGGACCTGACCCCAGGTATAGCCATAAAACCCTTTGAACAAAGGTCGAGGAAAATATTATCTGTTGCTATTCTATGCTTTTCAAATGAGAATAGGGATATGAACAGGAACCGGGGTCTCCCGTGGTCTAATGGCTAGCGCCTTGGATTCATAAGCGGGAGATGGTGGGTTCGATTCCCAACCTCCGGCAGGAATTTTATGATCCCACGGCTCGCTGGTGAAATTCCTCGCTACACCCTGGATGTCGGCGCTAATGACCTAGATGTAGACGTGCCGTAAAAAAAAAACAAAAAAAAAAAAACAAAAAACTGGAACCGCGCTAAGATGACGCAGTTCCTGCGAGTCGGACTTTTTGCATATAATGTCGATTCCAGAACACGTAAAAATACCCCAGTTAGACGAAAATGTGTAACTTTAGAACCTTTATCGACCCTCCAAATTTAGTTTGAATCAGGTAAATGTTCTTTGAAATATGGCGGGATTTTACAATCTTTAACAAAATTTTAATCCAGCCTTAGCGAAATTTAAAATACCTTTTTTTTTTTTAATTTTTGGAATCTTTCCAAAATTTGAATATAGGGGTCTTTTAATGTGCTAAAATGAAATTTGACATTCATTATTGAATCAAAAATTGTTTTACATACTGGACTCTATAGAAGTCATTATTCGCCAAAATATTCCTTTAACCTTTATTACCGTTATCCATTGTAAAAAAAAAAAAAAAAATATTTAAAAACGGATGTCATATTTATTTTAGCACATTAAAAGAAACCTATATTCAAATTTTGGGCGGATTTCAAAAATAAAAAAAAAATGTATTTTAAATTTCGCTGAGGACCCTTAAAATTTTGTTAAAGATTTCAAATTCCGGCCATATTTCCAAGAAAATTTACCCGATTGGAACCAAATTTAGAGGGGCGATAAAGGTTCTAAAGTTACACATTTTTGTCTGATTGGGATGTTTCTACGTGTTCTGGTATCGACGTTATATGCAAAAACGTTTAAATTTGACTTTTATTTTGAGAACCATTTCTCACTAGTACTTCCTATGTTTGTACTTCACTAGTATAATAGTCATTTATATGGTTCGAAAGAGGAGTCTTTCTTCTTTTCAAAAAGCCCAAGGACGAAAAAGGAAGGACGGGTTATTTCAAGGCGAGATATTGAATTTCAAAACGTAACCTACACTTTTCGCTTACAGATTTTTAGAATTCCAGAATTCTAGTTAGGACCATTTTCTAGTTAAGTGCTACACATACAAAAATTCTCGTTAGAATCGGTGAGGAGCACGTCGTGCACCTGATGTGAGAAAACATCAGATTTTTAGAAACAGCTATGTTTCGAAAGTTTTGCCATGCTCTTTGGCAGCCTTTTTCAGCAACAAAAGACTAAGGGATGAAAGAAGACCATGATAACTTTTAGGTGACTATGGATAAGGCTACCAGACCAACCCTTATTCATGATAGCTTAGAGTTATGGTAGTGGTCTTCGTCCCCGAAGCATTTGATGCTGTCTTGATCTTGATGTGGTCTTCGCTCACATAATCTTTCTGAAGATATATTTGACATTTAGTCAATTATAAAATAGCTTTTATAACAGCAACAGGTTAAATTGATGATATTCCTTCCATCCCAGCTCCATTTGATGCTGTCTTGATCTTGATGTGGTCTTCGCTCACATAATCCTTCTGAAGATATATTTGACATTTAGTAAATTATAAAATAGCTTTTATAACAGCAACAGGTTAAATTGATGATATTTCTTCCATCCCAGCTCCATTTGATGCTGTCTTGGTATTGATGTGGTCTTCGCTCACATAATCCTTCTGAAGATATATTTGACATTTAGTCAATTATAAAATAGCTTTTATAACAGCAACAGGTTAAATTGATGATATTCCTTCCATCCCAGCTCCATTTGATGCTGTCTTGATCTTGATGTGGTCTTCGCTCACATAATCCTTCTGAAGATATATTTGACATTTAGTCAATTATAAAATAGCTTTTATAACAGCAACAGGTTAAATTGATGATATTTCTTCCATCCCAGCTCCGTTTGATGCTGTCTTGATCTTGATGTGGTCTTCGCTCACATAATCCTTCTGAAGATATATTTGACATTTAGTAAATTATAAAATAGCTTTTATAACAGCAACAGGTTAAATTGATGATATTTCTTCCATCCCAGCTCCATTTGATGCTGTCTTGATATTGATGTGGTCTTCGCTCACATAATCCTTCTGAAGATATATTTGACATTTAGTAAATTATAAAATAGCTTTTATAACAGCAACAGGTTAAATTGATGATATTTCTTCCATCCCAGCTCCATTTGATGCTGTCTTGGTATTGATGTGGTCTTCGCTCACATAATCCTTCTGAAGATATATTTGACATTTAGTCAATTATAAAATAGCTTGTATAACAGCAACAGGTTAAATTGATGATATTTCTTCCATCCCAGCTCCATTTGGTATTCCACTTATAAGGAAATGCAATTCAAAAATAATTACACGGATTGAAATAACATTCACCAATAATATTGCAAATAGACGGTAGAGGTCGTATGCATTACTGTCCGCAATAAATATGTAACAGCAACCGGTGGCAATTTATTATTTGTATTTCTATATTCAAATGATCTCATTTAAATGCATTAACAGTTACCTGTCGGCCATAAATTTAATCCAGCCCACTATAATTGTAATTATTCTATATTAGGCTTTTGGCTTTATTTATACAGTTTTTTTATGGATATATTGAAATTGATCCCAGTAAGTCCTGTATTTGTAATTATCTCTGGTCACTCCCAGTTAGTGCTAACAATTTAACTTAGAATATTTATGTATATATTTAAATATTTATAATACAATATATTTCTGTATTTATTAAATCCTCAATTCCTCATTAAAAATATTTATCATTTATTTATAATATAGATCTTGTGTTTCTGGGATTTGTTTGGAAATTTTTTTTTTTCGGATTATAGATATTAAACAATTTTAGGTAAAACTGAAGTTTAGCGTCCTCACAAACGCTTTCTTTAACATATTTCACTACAACGTATTTTAATGCACTAAACACGAATACATTAAAAAAAAAAATTCGTTTCAACTAGGAAAGAAGTTATTACGCACTAAAGTTCGCTGTTAGGAGGGTTATAAAAGTAGGCGGATTTGTAAACATGCGCATGCGCAGACATGTAACATTGGTAAACAGAGAACTCTCATTTGAAATGTTCATAAGCCATTTATACAAAAATAATTGCCAATTTTAAGGGCATCCTTGCCCGTCGTAACCTGTCGCTTATGCGCAGACGTGCTATGCGTTTCCGCTCGCTACGCTCACTCAAGAAGATATCAAAACCCTAGTCAATCTAACTCGCTAAAATTAATAGAATGAAATTTTAGCGAGCTGAATTGACTAGAGTTTTGATATCTTTTTGAGCGAGCGGAAACACATGGCATGTATTCCAAAAAGTCGTCCTAAAATACTTCTTATCCTCCTAGAGCTCTTCATATTTATGGACACGTTTAAGAGAAATTCGGCTAAATGGTAATTTCGTCTGCCATATCGCGGGATATTATCCCGAATTTCTCCCCAAACGCGCTAACTAATAATTATAAAGGCATTAGCTAATTATTAAGGGATTTCTGTTATATGATACTTTTCATGAACGAAACAAGAAATTTGAAGAATGTTTCATTATTTAAAAAAAATAAATGTGAATAAATAAGTGCTGGTGAATTTAAATAATTGATAGTAAATTTCAATTAGACTTCTTTATTAGGGACTTTTGTATACCCGCGCATGCGCATGTTGACTAATAGAGTTGTTTACATTAGCTTTCGTAAACCGCATAACAGTGAACTTTAGTGCTTAATAACTTCTTCCCTAGTTGAAAGCGAGTTTTGTTTTTAGCGGATTCGTGTTTAGTGCATCAAAATACGTTATTGTACAAAATTTGAAAGAAATCGGTTGTGAGGACGCGAAACTTCAGTTCTACCCAATTTTATAATTTGTTGTTTTTTTCAGGAGGAAAATATGCTAATTTATAAACGATATTTGAAACAGTAAAAGTACTGATATCTAGAAGTACGGTAGTTCACCAGGCCAAGTTCCGGCCTACGCACACTGTGTGTATAATACACGAAGTATTACAGCCTATGCTTACCATCTCATAACTTTGAACCAGTTAAACATAGAATTATAAAATTTTACTTACATTTATTAACCCTGGAACACTAACCGTAATTCATCCTACACTATTACTAGCCTGTGTATCAATTTGACGTATACACAGGAAAATGACTCAGAACTTGATTATCAGGGATAATGGAGAAATCTGTTGTTAAAAAATGAATATTTGTCAATATTTAATACATAAAAATACAAATTAAAAACATAAAACATAGAGCAACAAAAAATATGGACCATTTCCAGGGTATGGAATACTATTTTAGAACTTGGAAGGGTTTTAAACTAAAACGCTGGGTTTAACCAACTAAAAAGCTTACACCTAAAATAACATATTTTTTATGAAATAAGTAATCTTATTTTAATTATTTTTAAAGGTTTTATAACAAATTTCTATCGATAAAAAAATTCGGAGGGGGAGGGGCTGCAGCCCCCCCTTATATACGCCCAAGGCCTTTCACAAGATATAATAACTGGAATAATAATAATAATAATAATACATAATATAATATCCCAATGCCAGACTTTTAAAATAATTACTGCATTAGCAATGTGTAATTTGCAATTATTTACATAATTAATAAATGGTGTAATTATATTTTAGGTGCTCGTTACTAACTCTGTGTCAAATTGGTGCAATCTATGAGTCTTTATTACTACCTATACGTCAGAGTTACGTAGACTTAATGCTCATATTACTAACAGTGCATCAAAATGACGTAAAAAAATTTACGTGTATTACTAACCTGTACGTCAATTTGATGCACTGTCTTCTGGGAAAATGAAGATCTCACCTATGTAATCAGTCGCTAAGAGGTGAGATCATGCTTGATGGGGGGAGGACGAACTGCTCGAGGAATAGGTGGGGGGGAGACAGGCTCTACCCCCATTTAACGGAAGAAAATGACAATTGATTACAGTCTTATGCGTCAATATGACGCAGGTTAGTGTTCCAGGGTTATACTAATACATGTGAGTAAAATTGAAAAGTTTTATAATTCTACATTTAAGTGTTTCTGAGTATAGCCGATGGAAAATCGGAATTTATCTGTCACTAGGTTAGAATATTCTTTAATTTTACATGTTTTTTGTAGCTTATATCGATTCCTGATCCATTTTAGATGTTTTTTGTAGCTTATATCGATTCCTGATCCATTTTAGATGTTTTTTTGTAGCATATATCGATTCCTGATCCATTTTAGATGTTTTTTTGTAGCTTATATCGATTCCTGATCCATTTTAGATGTTTTTTTTGTAGCTTATATCGATTCCTGATCCATTTTAGATGTTTTTTGTAGCTTATATCGATTCCTGATCCATTTTGGTCCCAATTTTTTACTAATTATTTTTGTTCCTTCTTTCTCTCGATTTTCTTCATCTGGTCTCCTGTTAGTTCCAATGTTTCACTATCATATAAAATTGATGGTTAAATTACTGTACTGTAATGTCTAAATTTTGGTTTTGTTATAATAGATGTTTCGCACTAATCCTAGACTTTACTAGCTTTTGGTATTCTTTTTCGTTGTGCATGTTCTTCAGTGTTGATTTTTCCAAGATATTTAAAGTATGGTATACTCCAATTTCTCCATATTTAGTTTGTAAATATTACAATCCTAAATCTAACATAGTTTATTATTAGTAAGTTTTAAGCGAAACAATTTGCGGTTATTTTGTATTTAAACAGGTTATTGTAAGCATATTCTTCAGGAATGTCGCATAAACTAATTACCAACCTTACAAATGTGCATATCTATCATTTTCCTTAGGATGGGCTTTTTTATTATTATTTTTTACTACGCTTTATAACGTCAATATTTTTATTTATTTTGTTTAACTTTTAGTTGAATTTTAATAAGAAATATATAGTTGTTTAAAATTTACTGGTACTATTACTGATTTTGCACATAAAAGCAAAAAATATAGTGTTTCATAAAAATAAAAATATCATAAAACGTTGCAACTTGAAGCGAATGCGAAACTGTAGTAAAAAGTATTCTAAGATTACGAAAGTAATCAGCCTAAATCTATTTATGCTAAATGCAATAAACATTCACATAGAAAATACATAATTTATATTCATGGGAAATTCATATTTTTTCGTTTTTATCCTTCAAGCTATGCTGAGAAAATTGGAATCATAAAGTTCCTCAGATCCTAAAAACTGTTTTATAGCTTCAACATTTTTCCAATACGTTTTCCAATAGAATCCAGCCTCCTCTTGCTCCTCTGACGGATATATATATATATATATATATATATATATATATATATATATATATATATTTATATTATTTATTCTTGTAGATGATCCAAAATATCTAAAAAATCTTTTTGATCTTAGGGGGGGCATGGGGTCGTTAAAGCAGTCTTTCTGTCTTCGTAATACTTTATTTAGTAGGCCCGATATGTTTCGTGCATATTTTCGTACTCCTTCATGGGCACTTCTTGTTAGGAAGTCCTCATTACCATGTAATCGCTCTGGAGTCAGGCTTATTACTAGTTAGTGTTAAGTATATTAGTATTAAATAAAGTAGTATGAAGACAAGATCAAAAAGAATTTATATATGTATATTATTTATTCTTGTAGATAACCCGAAATATCCAAAATGCATTAAAACATTAATGATAATGTTTTAATGCATTTTGTGGAACATTTCACAGATCGTATTGATAGTTTTAATATAATGGAAAGGTGGTTTGTGTGGATGTTCAAAAAAATGATATTTTGTTGTAGAAGTGCCCCTGAAGAGGTGCGAAGAAAATACGCACGAAACATGTCGGGCCCAATAAATAAAGTGGCATAATAAAGGAAGACTGCTTTAATGACCACATGCCTCCTAGGATAAAAAAGAATATATATATATACATGTATATATATATACACATGATGATAAAGTAATTAAAAAAGTTCAAAGCTGCCATTGTCTCAGCTTGTGGATATAGTACATTTTGGTGGAACTTTAAAAACTAATAAAGAGAACTTGGAAAAGAGGGTGAGAAGAAAGAGTGAAACCAGTCGGGGTAATAATAAAAAAAATAGGGAAGAAGGTCTGAGGTTGGTAGGGGGGTTGATTTTCATAATGGTAAAAATGTGTCAGGAGGGCCGCTCGGTTTAATTGGCCCGCGGGCCAAGGTCTGCCTTATTAAACTCCTTGGCCCTTGCACTCCTGTCCTAATTCTAGTTTACTTACCCTTTTAAAATGGGGGTTGAGTTTCACATTTTAAACTCTTTTTCTTTGTGTAATTTTTTTTTCATCTACCTACCCTGGTGGATTTTAATGATTTTTCAACAGGGATACAACTTGCTTCTAATGTAATTCCGGTACTTCCGACGCCTATTTGAGATAAGGGTACAGAAAATGTATCTAGTGTTCAAACGTTTCATCCTGTTACGCCTTAAATAGAATGCTTTAATTAATCAGGCGTAATTCCTGTATCAAAATACCTTCAAATTAACAAATTCAGAAAATAGTTACTGAATAATATTAATTATTACATGGAAAAAGAATTATAAATATATATATATAAAGTTGTAATTTGATTAACTAATTTTGATCCCGGAATTGTTTAAATTTATTGACAATTTTTTCAGAACATCTATATTTTCTCGAAAAATGTTTATTGGTGCATCAACTTTTTCTCCTTCAAAGTATTACCCGGCGGATTTAATACCCGATGAAATTAAATCCAATTTTTGTTTTATTTCAATTTAAAACTAATTGCAACTCTTATACTTTATCATTATATACGTCAATAATTCAACTATTCCGTTAGTCAATTTTTATATAGCATACAGCTTTGTTGCAGATAATAGCAAAAATAAAAACAAAAAATGAAATATTGTGAATAAAAACCTATAAAATATTTACAGACATTTGCTTTACAAGCATAATATAACATAAGAACAACATCATTCAAGAAAAAAATAAATATTTGGTAAATTAAAATATTTTTGTATTCTTCTTCTTAATTATTTTTGTATTCTTGATAATATCCTTAAAATATTATCAACACTATTCTTCATTTTTCTTTTCTTTTTTTTAATGGCGTATCAACAATTAAGCTATTAACTTATGTTGTTAATAGATAAGCCGGACTATCTACAAGTTGCCACCCTTATTTAATGCCAACAGCACGTCACCGGTTACCTATTCAGGTACTGGCCACGACCGACGTTGCTTCGGTGATCAACTGGTGCATTCAACGTGGCTATGGCCGTTGGCCTCAACGCTATTATCTGCAATGATATCCTTTAACCTCAAGCATCCTGGTATTTTAATTATTTATGACTTTCATCAATCTTTTATTTTACTTTTATTCTGTAAATTCATTTTAAAAGTATACTTAGCCTATGATTAATATCGACGGCTGTTAGGTTTAGTTTTTATAAAATTTTCTCCCTAAGAAAACTAAAAAAATGTGTTAAACATGAAAGGATAAGAATAAATAGTCAATTCACCATCCACCTATATCAACAATTCCTAGATTAGAGTAAAATGTCATTAAATTATGTTTTTTATTTTATTTTTTTTTATTTATTTATTTATTTATTTTTTTGACTTAAGGCGTGTCAACCTTTGAGGTAATTTACGCCAGGGTTTGATTTTTGGTTTGTTTAGATTTTCTGGTCAAAAAAGGTTATAATTGCCCGATTTATTGCCTATGTTTCGTTAACTTTAGTGTTGTTTGTGCATTATGTATTAATGTTTCTATTTTATTTTCCACTCATAATGGATAATAATGAATTGATTAATTTTGTCTTAACAGATGTATGTAGTAAATATTTTGTGTATGTTTAATTTCTTTTTTAAATTAATATTTTGCTGTCATTAATATGTACTGCCGCCTAAAAGCTGATGTTCTTCAAATGTATTTCATCGGGGATGATGTATTCGAATAATAAAATATTTTAAGGAAAAATGAATACACTTCCCGGATGGTATGGGAGTATGTTATCCTGTATCTAAGGAGGGGCGAGGCCCAATGGCGTGTGTCAGGGGGGGGGGGGGCTCGGGTTGGGGAACGGGCCCCCCCCAAAGAAAATGAGATCTCCTCCGCAGCACATGTTTCCATAAATAAGGCTTTCCCCCGTCGACTCTGCTTATTCTTTCCTTCCCTTTTCGCTTTTTCCCCGTCTTGCTTCTGCCGCCTTTTCTCGGGCCCTAATAATCTCATACCACGCCCTCCCGGAGGTCCTCCGGAGCTCGGCGAATATTAAAAGAGGGAGAAAAAAAAACTAACCTTATGCAGGCCTTCAACTTTATACAACTCTTCATAATGATCTCTTTTCCCCGACGGCTTCTAAAGGGAGCAATTTGAAGGGAAATACACCCCCCCCCCCTTCTACCCCTTAAATACATTTCATCTTTTCGTCCGATGGCCTTTTCGTAACGAATAAAAGAATCTTTCTGGGAAGATTTTATCTCGAAAATCTTGATTACTATTCTAATATAGGATCGTTTGAAGATTTCATTCAATCTCATTTCATGACTAAACTTCAAAACATAAACATGTAAACTCACCCCTCCATGCAGAATTAAAATAAACAATTGACGTTCTGACATGCAGTAAGACTTAGTGGGAATACTAGTTGGATAGTCGACTCCACTCATGGTCCGACTTGCTATCCAACTAGCGATCCAACTTTAGTCCTAGTCTGTTTTCACGACCTTGTACGTCGCTCACGAGCCGAAAAATGTATCGAGTGCAGACCTTAAGTCAAGCACAGACTAAGCTAAGTTGGGCGACTTTGATCTGACTCCCCCACTCATGCTCCAACTCCGTCACCAGTCTAAATGTTCCGACTCGTCCAACAAGCCCATTAACGATCCGACTAGTGGTCCAAAGTCGGACCACTAGTCGTACTGCAAATCGGAATGTGAATGGCCTGCTTTAGGTATCACATAATAATTTAATGATGACTACGGTCACTTTCTGTATCTCCGTAGAAATCTCAAATCTCCGTAGAAAAATTATAAATTGTATAATATCAGTAAAATATGTCTTCAAATGGCACTCGCTTTCCCTCTGTCGCTCACCCACTCTCTCTCACTTCCTGTCACTTCTCTCTCCTCTCACTTACACTCTCTCTCACTTCCTGTCACTTCTCTCTCCTCTCACTTACACTCTCTCTCACTTCCTGTCACTTCTCTCTCCTCTCACTTACACTCTCTCTCACTTCCTGTCACTACTCTCTCCTCTCACTTACACTCTCTCTCACTTCCTGTCACTTCTCTCTCCTCTCACTTACACTCTCTCTCACTTCCTGTCACTTCTCTCTCCTCTCACTTACACTCTCTCTCACTTCCTGTCACTTCTCTCTCCTCTCACTTACACTCTCTCTCACTTCCTGTCACTACTCTCTCCTCTCACTTACACTCTCTCTCACTTCCTGTCACTTCTCTCTCCTCTCACTTACACTCTCTCTCACTTCCTGTCACTTCTCTCTCCTCTCACTTACACTCTCTCTCACTTCCTGTCACTACTCTCTCCTCTCACTTACACTCTCTCTCACTTCCTGTCACTTCTCTCTCCTCACACTTACACTCTCTCCCCTCTCTCACTCATTAAATAACGAAGAAAAAAAAAAGGTATGAGCAAAGAACGAACTAGGAATCATCATAAAACAAATTTTAAAACTGGCTTATTAAAAAATGATCGTTATCGAAGAAAGATTAAGTTCTTGTACGTAGACTGACTTGGACACTCATAAGTAAGGAACGGATGTTCATGTGAAATAAAATTCAAAATATTTACATATATATTTAAGTATTTATAATGAAATATGTAATAATAAATATGTATTAAAAATACCTAAAACTCTATAAAATATTGAAAAGAAAAGCATAAATAATTAATACGAACTTTATTATAAATAGTTATTATAAATGGAAAGAAAAAGATTTAAAGGAATAATACAGTTGTTAAACAATAATATGTTTTATATATATATATATATATATATATATATATATATATACATATATATTTTTTTAAAACGCATCTGATCCTATACCATTAGCGCCGGGGAAGCTTCTTGGTTTCCCCTTTATTTTTTCCATTAAAAAATAAAAATAAAATCGAAATATGTAGCAAAAATATTTATTTATGGCAGAATATGTACAAATATGGCTTTTTGACAAAATATGTAAAATAAAAACCTGTTGAAATACTTTCAAATCATTTAAAACGAACAGAATTTTATTAACAGTTACTATTTAAGAATCAGAAAAAAATATGTAAATACATAAACATCCGTTCCCTAATCATAAGTAACAAACTCACACTTTTGGGGAAATAGCGGCTAGCTCACCTTTCTTTTTTTTTGGTTTTTTTTTTTCCCCCACTCTCCCAAAGTTATTCATATGAACATATAGAACTCCAGGCCCAACGGATTGGAACCTGGAGCTGGATTTAACACGACACCTTATTCACCTCTCTGACTCAGTTGTGACGTCTTAGAGTCTGAAACTTGGTCACTGTTGAACGTTGCTCTGACTTTAAACCAGTACGCCTCACAGATAGCCCTTTCCAGAGAATCAGATAGCTCCAAAAATAAAAATTTAAATGAAACTAATTTCTCTTCTTGCTTTCAATTTCAATGATTGTAAAATTCTGTTATTATTAATATTTAATTATTTTTTTCCAGCTCTTATTGGTTTTTGATTTGAACTAAACTACACGTTTCTGAAAACGAGTAATTGTTAACAACATTTGTATTTTAACTGCAACGAATATTTTTGATAAATATTTAACTTTTAGATGTAAAAAATTAATTTCATATCTCTCACCACGTACTGCTTTCTTCCAACATGCTCGTTAAAGAAGAACAATTGTGATGAAAAATTCAATGTTTTATTTGAATAAACTGCGCATAAATTATATTTTATTTCAAAAATAGAAATAAAAAACTATTGTTTCATTATTTATTTAAAATTGCATGCTCACACTTTTTTTGGGTTTTTAAAACACTACATTTTTGCACCTCTCTCTCTCTCTCTCTCTCTCTCTCTCTCTCTCTCTCTCTCTCTCTCTCTCTCTCTCTCTCTCCCCCCCCCAGCCAGATCTGCTCTGCATCATACATATTGAAACGGCATTATTGAACGGGACACGAGAGTGTATGCTATAGATAGCGCGAGAGTCGCGCGGACATAACGTGACAATACTAATGGAATATTTCTGTTGAACTGATGGAGCGTGTCACTTTCCCCAATCCATAACAATGACTTCATTAATAAGTACTCACATTAATGCAATGATCAAAACATGATAATAAAAGTTATTGTTTGATCCCATCATGCAAATCCTCGGATCTGAGCCTAAAGTCACTAACGGATTAACCCTCTATTTTCAGCAGGTATGGGCAACCTTTGACATGTTTTGGGCCAAACAAAAGGTGTTTCAATTTAATTGGCAATTACAAAAACTGGTATATTGATATTCTATATTTTATTTTATTATTTGAATACAGGTATACTAATTTAGAGGACAGATGCGAGGTCTTCGAAAAAAGACACAACAAAATGTTGAAGATGTGATGAGACTTTGTCAATAAAAAACATCTTATTGTTAGTCCACTGCCGCCACTACAGGAAGAAATTAAACGAATTTAAAATCCCTGCAAATATCAGAATTACGTTGGGTATCGACAATAAATTAATAGATAACAGGATAGCCTTTCAAAAAAAAAAAAAAAAAAAAACAATAAAAAACGTGATGTAAAAATATATGAAGGATAAATAAACATAAAAAAAACAAAATATGTAAAATTTGGAGAAAAATAAGTAAAAACCAAATTAAATAAAAATATAAATTAAATATTATAAAATAATAAATGAGTGAGGAAAAGAGAGAGAGAGAGAGAGAGAGAGTGAGAGAGAGAGAGAGAGAGAGAGAGAGAGAGAGAGAGAGAGAGAGAGAAAGTGAGAGAAAGTGAGAGAGAAAACAATCATACGAATTGCACAACCTGGTATCCATTATCATATTTAAACAAACATAGGCAACGCAAAAAAAATAAATAAAAAATCGGGCAATTAAGACCCTTAAAATCGAAGCACCCCAAAATCAAGAAAGGTGTGAGGTAAATGGGCTTCGGCGAATGAAATTAGTTGACGGTTTGGCACCTGTGTTCTCAGCTTCAGTCATCACTTAGACCTGATAGCTATAGGGAGTTTTACTTGACTATTTTTAAGTGGCACTCCTGATGAGGCGCTAATGAAGTAGAACTAAATGATCATTAATCATTAATTATTGATCATTAATTAATCATTTGTTGGCTCCTCAACCAACAAAAACGTCCCGCCAGAAAGGGGGTTTACTCTGGACCAGAATTATTGAAATGCCCCAAACAATCGGAGCTTTTAATATGTCGATACTCACAAGACAACCAAAACGTTTCTTATGAGAATTAGACATCTGAATATTTTAGAAAAGATGATTTGCTTCTGATACAAATTATTAATATTGCTTTAATGGTTAACAATTTTGTTATACATATTGTTATTAGCTATACTGCTAAATATAAAATTATGAAAAAATATAGCAAACGCGTGTAAACAGTTCTTCCAACTTTTTCGAAACAATTCTTATTAAATATATTATAACATTAAGGAAATTTATTAAATTTGATATGTGATGATGATCCGTTTTAAATAATATGAGACATGGACCCAAGGCGATGATACAAAGAGTTTATACATTACTCAGGACACAGAAGATATAAAGGGAAAGAAAGGATGAGACATAAAGAGCGTGGAAGAGGTGGTGGGGGGTGTGGAGTGGAGGGGATGAGGAGGGAGGAGAGGGGGTGCTCACGTGTGCTGGTAGATCGAAGGAAGGGCATTGGGCATGCGCGAGCACTGAGTCAATACCAGGGCATATGGGAGCCAGGTGCTCCACTCTTACCACCTTAACCCTCTATTTCTTATTCTTAAACAGTTGGCAACACTTTTCGCCTTCTTCAGCATCGATAAAGAAGTACGCCAAATTCACCGGTTGAAATTTTATGTATAAACAATTCATTAATTTGTTCATTTAATTAATTCATTACAATATAAACATTTAATTAAGATAATTTTTTGCTAATATAAAAAAGTGGTAACGAGAAATTATTTTAGTTTGAATTCTTTCAACTCCCCTCCTGCCTCACAAACATGGCTTAATTATAGCATAAAATGCCAATAAAATAAATATGATATATTCCATCAGGTATAACATACATAAATAAATAATCTGATATCATGCCTTCTCACTGGATACCGTCATCACTGGCACTGCCATCGTACTGTTGTTGCGGAACTTTTTATTTTATGGTCAAGACAACGTAACAACAAGTACCTACTGATACAACTGTAATTCAACAACCAAGACAAGAAAGAGCTTTCCCTACCTGAACTAAGGCCAATATTATTACAAAACGTACTCTCCAATGTCACTATACTGATGAGCCGCACACAACCTGCTTGATCCTGTGTGTCAAAGTATGAAGTGCCAAGCACAATACCTTGTGCAGTGTAGACAATGAATTGCATTCACTACCCTTATCAACTTACTAGACCTTTTTAATAAGAGTCCAAAAACCAGAATTCTGTACTATCTAAATAAGAGCTTCGAAACGACATAGATATGCCGAAAACGCACGTCCACAAACGATACTAGCAAGTTAGGCCTCCAACCCAATACACATATACATTTGTAACCTAGGTGCCACACAAGTGTGTGGGATAAGACTTCGTGCACTTCTCAAGCTGAAATACAGCTGGTTATGGGTTGGTGCAAAAATGAGTAGGCAAGTGCTTGCCGAGTAAACACATATAATCTAAAGCCTATTTAATGGATTATAAACAATAGCAATTAATGCAGTTTTCCATCAAAGATTAGTCAAGTTTGTGTTACATTCTATGCGTCCAAGTGTGGCTTAAGTAGTCCGTCCGCTAGTCGACTCACCTTTTGAGCACCCAACCAACGTTAGGAGGTTCGGATTAACACTTCCGAAGACCATTGAATCTTCAGTGTACACTGTACACAGAGCATCGGATTGCAGGTATTTTCGGGGAGAACTAATACGTTTTCCTTCTTAACATAATTTCGGTCTGTAGAGAGATTGCCAACACGCTAATTTGTAACTTCAGCTTCTTGTTTCGCCTCAACACAGCGTTCCGTTTCACCCCATCACGTTAAGTTTAAGAGTATTTGAAGGTCAAATTGAGTACGAAGTCGTTAAAGAATAAATAACTAGAGCTTCCATGGTTTTGAGGGTCGCTAAATTCGAATCCGAGGTCTGTTTCACCCCATCAGCGGAAAATCAAGTTCATTTCAAGGACAAAATGTCTCTTTTGCAAAAAAAATAATTTTGTCTGTAGATTCATTGTTTTCCAAATAAACATATTTGTCCTTGAAATGACCTTGATTTTGCGCCGATATGGTGAAACTAACCTCGGATTCGAATTCAGCGACCCACAAAAACATGGAAGCTCAAGTTATTTCTTCTTTAAGGACTTCATACGGAATTTGATCTTCAAATGATCTAAAACCTGACGTGATGGGGTGAAACCGGATTCAGATTCAGCGTGTCGAAATACTTAAGAATATATGTATGGTGTTTTTGGAAATTACCAAATTTGTGTGTGTGTGTGTGTGTGCCTGTGTTATTCATACAATGAAATAATTTTTAAAATATAGCTACTCAGAAGCCTTTTATTTTTAACCTCGTCAGAGTATCGTCGCTGAGGTGCCAGGAACCCACCCTTATTATTGGAAGGAGCTAAGACCATTATCTGGCTCACTTCGAACGAGGGGTAGATTCATTCATGAGATTAGAGGCCTCAATGAACTCCAAGGGTCGTCGGGGGTTAAAAATCTTACAAATTAAACCTCCGACAATCTTTTTTCCTTTCCGACATTAAGGGGGAGTAGAAACACTCCACTTAATCACAAGTCTCGTTTCTCCATTAAATCCTATTGCAAGAAGATGAATTATCGTACTAGTAGGTTACTCACATACCTCTGTAACATTAATCACTCAAAGAGTCAGGATTCCTTTGGATATCAGTTAATAAAATACTTTTAATTCATTAAGTGTGTAACATTGAAGTGAAATTTAAAAATATTTCAGAATATGGCTGAACTTGCAGATTGAACGTGTTAAAAGCAATATACGGTTTCCAAGTATCAGGCTGTACAGTATGAAATGTCAGTTTTGTTTTCTTTGCGATTTAATCCTTTCCCTTTTAGCACTTTCCTCCGAAGGAAAGTAACTATTGAGGTTGGACTCATGACGGAATTTTTGAAAAATGTCTTCAAATCTTTATCGATCCTACCTAGTAGACACAGAAAATGACCCCCGTTAAAATTTATATGTATCTGTATATATATATATATATATATATATATATATATATATATATATATATATATGTGTGTGTGTCTGTTAACACAATAGCGGCCAGAGTTTTTATTTTTTCGTCACGAAACTTGGTATATAGCATTCAATTAGAAAACGATTGAACGAGTTCGTTAACCACCAAAGTCGGTCCACCGGAAGGGGGGGTTTACCCCTAACCCAAAACACTAATTTGACCATGTCAGCCGTAATATTTGTTATATTTCCACGAAACTTGGTATTCGTAGTGGTAATATAGAGAGAAAAGTGAGATATAAAAATGAACTAAATCGGTTAATTAGGGGGGGGGGGGGGGTTTACTCCGGACCCACAATACCAATTCGCCACTGCCAGCCGTGATTTTTGGTATATTTCGACGAAACTCGGTATTCGTAGTGGTAATCTACAGGTAAATATGTGTTGTAAAAATAAACTAAATCGGTTCATTAGGAGGGGGGGGGGTTTACTCCGGATCCAAATTACTAATATACTCATACCGGTCGTAATTTCTGCTGTATTGTAACGAAACGCGGTATGCGTCGTGGGTAACTCATGGGAAAGAATTGTTGTAAAAATGAGCTGAATCGGTCAATCGGAAAGGGGGGGGGTTACTTTGTAATATATTTCAGTAGAAAAGCCCGCCAGACGTAGGTTCACACCTACGTCTGGCGCAAGGAGCGCTTTCTACCACTAGAGGGACTGTATCCTGTTCCTGCGTTAGATCGAAATACGATAATATGAGTTTTTTTTTATTTATTACGTAGTGTAGTAGGTACCATGTGTAAACATAACTCTGGAAGCGCAATTAATAATTGATCAGTTACTCATTACAAAATTAAAAGAGAACTATTCATGTTTTTATTTTATTTATGTAGGATATTTTAAGAAAATTGTTCTGGAAAGCAGTCTACACTACCCAAATTCTGAGGAAAGTGCTTAGTTATGCAGCTCCTGCGTGACGGACATTTTTATTTCATTATTTACAAACATCATTGTTATTCGTATAGAATTTAAGCTCTTTTATTACTATTATTTAATCAGTAACTTGCGTACTGTGTTGAGAGAACGATCCTCTGAGAAAAAAAATAAAACTTCAATTATGACTTCAACGGACATCCGTATTATTTTTCGTTATGAATTTAAGCTCGATCATAATGCTGCTGAGGCGCGTATGAACTATAACACGGCGTTCAGGGAACGGTGAATGAACGAACTGTTTACCGGTGGTTTTCCAGGTCGTCTCGAAGTGGAAATTTTGACTTTGACAACGAGGAGCGAGGAAGGCCAGAAACCAATATATATATATATATATATATATATATATATATATATATATATATATATATATATATATATAAACATCGATTTATCAGTGGATGTGAAAGCGATAGGACTTGCTTTATTTAATAAAATGGCTGGGTGGTTTTTTTTTTGGGGGGGGGATGTCAATACTTTATGTAAGTGAATTTTGAATTGGTGCCGTCTAAGGCTTGAGGAGGACATGAAGCTTGGTACAGCGTCGAGCCTTTTTCCAGGTATTTTTGTGGGTATACGAAGTCCTGGGGAAAGGCCATTTTTATTTATTTATTTATTTTTTTTAATGTGTTGTCATCCACCAACCAATTGGTGGAATTGGTTAATTCAACTTCTTCATTTTCTATTGAGAAATCCGTCCAAAATTGGTCAGAAAATCGTAATAGTTCAATCAATCGAAACCATCCAGCGTACTTTACAAAAAATATCATTAGGAAGCTGCCAGTTAAAATTTGAAGTTGAACGAGCTAGCTTATCGCCCGATTTTAAAAACATAGTTTTATGAAAAACGACTTAAAAGTTTATTAAACTGAAATGTTCATATTTTTTCCTTTTTAATTTCTTTTAATAATGATAAATAAAAAAAAAAAGTTTTTAATTTTGAAATGTACCTATTGAAGGAGGACCTGTCGCAGTGAATTTAAAGGCATTGAATAACCTTTCCACCAAATAAACACTCTTGGATATAATTTTTGATCCTTTAAGAAAGCATTTAAGCCCATAAAAAAAGTTACTATATAGTATTACCCGTTAATAAATTCTTGCGTAATTGTTCCAAATTATCTGACTAAGTTAACTCAAAATGTAGTTTCTTCGCCATTTGTTATCAAAAAGCTTCGACGGCCGTTGATCTAGGGGCGTCTTATAAAAATAAACAAATTCGATCTATTATAATGAAGGGTTACTCCCGCAAACCAAATGTAATTACTGCACACCCTTTGCGGTCGTAATTTATGATTTGTTGCAATGAAGCCAACTATTAAAATTTCGAACGAAATGAAAAAAAAAAAAACGTGTTTTCTCAAAAGCAGCTAAATGGGTTAAATCTGTAGACATGAGTACGTAGTGCCCTGCTTAATTCCATACTGCAGAAGCATTCTAAGTCAGTACCCATTTCCCTAACTCAGTAAAAAGCCTAGAAAAAAAACTTGCTGTGTTCTAAAACCACATTTGAATGCCAGTAGCTAGGATTGAGATTTAGGCGACATACCAGCCGAAACTGTAGGTTTGAATGAACTAAAAACTCGAAAATATTCAGTGGATGATTGATAAATGAAAGAATACATACTTAAAAAAAAGTTTGACAGGAGATGAGAAATACAAAACATCAGTAACCTACCAGATCACAGTAACTTGGCAGCAAGTCTTAAATTCTTGTCTAGACTGCAACACGGTATGATCTTTAACCAAAGTTATTAAATTATTCACAGGACTGAAAACAATTAATAATTTTTTCCTGTAATGCCAATGAAAGGGATGACGATTTAAAATATTCAGACATTTTGTAAATTACTTACACAACCTGTAAGAATTTGTAATAGTGAAAAGCCCAGCTGATGTTAAAGTCAAATTTCCTAGGTACCTTAAGGGCAAACAGCCCCACCCCTCGTTCCAGTTCCATTTTTTTTAAGAAAGAAAAGGTTAAGGACGAAGAAAATATTTAAGGTTGTCAAACAACCCTCGGCGGGTAGATGGTCCTTTCATTCATGGTTTAATTGTTCTTTTGCTCGCCGTGTAACTGGTGTCCTGGAGTACTTGCCCTTTTAAACTAAAGGGAGCTTTTGCACCGAGTTCAAAAGGGGCCATTTGTATTCAAGGGCTGAGGGCTTACCGTTCTTCTCGGCCCTCAGTCATTCCGTTGGACATGAATGTTTCAGAAGGCCTCATTGTGGGCCTTAGCTTCGAAGAGCGGTCGCTGGGAGTACTTATCGTCTCTTGAGGATGGAGTCTTTTCTAAGCGGGAAAGTGTGACAACATGAGAGCATTAAAAAAGGAAAGCGGAGGGTGAAAAAAGGAAAAAATATTTAAAATGAATGGAAGGTTTAATATTGAGATTAAAACTCGCCCGAGGAACTCTTAGGGTCACCTGAATTTAAGAAAAGCCTCGACTAGAACATTAAAGTTCCATTGTTCTTTTCGAAAGCTCTTCACGCAGAAAATGCATAAATAACCACACTCCTAGGAAACATGGCTAGTTTACACCACAATTCTGATTAAAATAACAAAAATGAATGGTTGGCTCTTTTATATATTATTAAAACTGTACAACTGACTGGGACTAGCCACTGATCACCTGGCAGTACTAGTCGAGTCCAAATTAGTGGACACATTGCGCATAATTGCTAATCACATCTGTGGCCACTGAGTGCTTACTGCTTCACATATGTTTTCCTATGTATTTTTAGCGCGGTTCCTCCCTCCCTTCATAGGGAGGAACCCCGCTTATAAGGTTGATCTCATGAAACAATCCGGAAGTGCCGACTAGAAAATTTTGCGTTTCAGAACCCCTAGAGACCGAAAATGACGGTGGTTCAAATTTGTATATATATACATATATATATATATATATATATATATATATATATATATATATATATATATATTTGTCTGCTCGCGGCGTAGCTCAGAGAGCAATGGTCCGATTTTGATGAAATTTGGTACAAAAATCCTTCGTCCAATTTGAAAGGTCAAGTCCGTTAACCAGTAAAATCCGCCCACTGGAAGATGGCGTTTGGGGCGAAATTCGCGCAAAAAAAATCGTAAAGCCTACGTTTTTGAGTTCATATGCTTGTAAGTACTTGTTTTATAGGCTTCTTGGCCTAGAAAAACGAATGACACCATTTTTAAGTCGATAGCTTCAACCGTTTTCGAGAAAATTGGAAAAAAAAATAGTTGCTCATTAACATTTTTGGTTTGGGTACTTACAATCATGGGATTCAGTTGAAACATTTTTTGCATGTTTGAATTTCATCAAAACTAACATGTTAAACTTTTGGTTACTTTTCGAGTTAAGGAAGGGTTAGTATAAAATATTTTATGAACAGACATGAAAAGTTTTGGGAACTTCGTATACTTTCATTAATATCTCGAACACGGTTGGGAAATTTTGATAAGTGTATAGAAACTATTTGAAAGCTTTATAAATTCTCTACAAAAAAGATACTAAAACAATTTTTGATTAGGTGATGTCGATCGAAGAAATAAGTGCTTAAAACTTCAAATACATCTGTTTAGTTCATATGAACGGGTTTTTGTCGTTCTTTTTATCTCTTTCCCTTAGTTTTTTATTGCTTTTTATTTTTGTAATTTCTTATGTTGTATTTGTAAGGAAAATGTACTTGTGTGTAAAACAGGACAGGTAAAATGAGACCAATTTTCTGTTGCTAGAAATAATGAAAAGTTTTGGTAACTTCGTATATTTTCATTAATATCTCGAAAACGGTTGAAAATCATGGGAAGCGAAAGGTTACCATTCGACAGCTTACTAAATGGTCTACAAAAAAGGATCTGAAGAAAGTTTTGAATAAGCGATGTCAATCGGAGAAATAAGTGCTTAAACTTTGAAGTAATTGATTTCGTTTATTCGAACGGTTCTTTTTGTCTGTTTTTATTCCTTGTTATTTTTTAATTGCTTAAAGTTGGATAATGTATTTGACAATAAAACAGATAAATTAAAATAAGAAAAACAATTCATTGTTAGAAATATATCAGGCTGTACCGTATAAAATGTCAGTTTTGGATTTGCCGATTTCCTTCAAATGTCTTGAAACTGTGGAGGCTCCTACCCCAAGGTTTTTCGCATATTCCCTAGTGTTTGCAATAGCTTATAGTAGTCAAATGTATTTGCCAATAAAACAGGATATATATAATTAGAAACAATATTTGATTTTTGCGGAATCTTGGGATTCTCAGATGCCGTATGAATATCTATTAGGCCCCCTTCGTATATTTTCCTTAATATCTGAAAAATGGTTAGGAAATCGTGGCAAGTGAAATGTAACAGTTCGAAAGCTTACTAAATTCTCTACAAAAAATGTTTTGAAGAAAAGTTTGATGGGGTCGTCACATTAGAAGATCTATTTGTGTGTTTCCCGCAGTTTTTTTTTTTTTTACTGCTCGTTATTTTTGTACTTGCTTAGAGCAGTCAAATGTATTTGTCAGTAAACAGGATACGTATAATTAGAAGCAATATTTTGTTTGTTAGAATTCGAAGATGCCTTATGAATATCTAGATTACAGTACTGGTGTTGATTTCGTTCTTTACAATTGTTCTTGGTATTCCCTATTTTCATCTGTTACCCATAGTTTTTTATTGCTAGTATCTTTTTCTTATTGATTATAGAATATAAATCTATTTGGCTATAAAACAGGATACGTAAAATTAGTAACAATATTTCGGAGATTTCTGAGCGAAATGCCTTGTAAGATTTTCTACCACCACGAACGGCGTTTTTCCTCTATTTTTATCCACTAGATAGACTTTATTTGGCATATTATTCTATTTATGTTTTATTAAGCAGGGGATTCTGATGAAATGTCGTCTTTTTGCTGTGGATTTTAATTACGATGTATCTAAGATTGGGTAACATTGGCGAGTCTACATAGTTAAGAACCGACGACGGAGGTAGACTTCTTGCTATGATTTAGTCTACATATGTATATTAAGTCCTAAATCCAAAAAATAAACTTCACAACGGTTAGATACTATGAGCGAATAGAGAGTCGGTTCAGTGCCCATTGAAACACAAGGTCCCCAGGATATTTACCTGCTAGGAGTTAATCCTCAAGAGTTGTAAATATACCCCAGGTATCTGCCGACCCAAATACAAAGCACAGGCAGGGTACAGAGAGCAATTTAATGATTTCATTCACCAAAATTTCTTAAACTATACTAGATTCTGAAATAACACACTTCCAAACATAGGTTATATACTAAATATTCTTAAAGACTACTTAGTTGTAACCCGATTCATCAATTTGCAATCAATAGTTTTCAACACAGGTTATATACTAAATATTGATAAAAAGTATTTAAGTAGAAAAAGAAACAAGCTTCCTCAAGACTTGTTTTTGGCCCATTTGTATCTACTCCATAGACTTAATTAGGTTTATTATTCTATATATTGACTTGTTATTCCTCAAGATTTGTTATTTGTCGTTCTGTATCTACTAGATAGGATTTATTCTGCATATTATTCTATATATAGGCTATATTAGGCATGGTATTCTTCTCAACCTTCTGTACTTCTTCTTGATCCTTTTGTATCCACTAGAAAAGGCTTTATTAGGCATATTTTGTATTGATTTATAGAGCTTTGCTTTAGAATTAGAGCCGGATTTTGTAATTTCCGCTTCTGTGTATAAGTTAGCTATTGTCGGTGTCCCAGACGCCTTAATAGCACTTTTATTCCAGATGTTCGAGAGGATTTTGACAATTTTCACAAGATATATATAAAGTTTATTTCTTTTCTAAGCTTTTCAAATGACACTAGGGATATGAACGGAACCGCGCTAAGATGATGCAGTTCCTGCGAGTCGGACTTTTTTTTTCTAAATCGAATGATGCCAACGACAATTCGATGGGATCTGCCTTTCAAAAGATATTACATTTTCCCCGGTTTTTGGCCATTTGGCCCCACTGTGAGCCGTTCACTCACTAAGTCCACTCCATACACTTTTCCACAGCTGGAAAGGGATACAGAAGATGTTGAAGTGGGCACGGCTTAGTGAAAGCAGAGGTTAAATCATTAAATGGGCACAGCCTAATATATTTCTTCAAAATTTGCAGTATGTATACTGAAGCAAGAGAATGCTGAAGATGGCCAAACACGTTCATTAGAAATCTCATGGACAAGTTGCACAGTTTTGCCTCAAGGTTTGGACTGAACGGATCTAGCACACAAACGATAAGTTAATAAACATCAAGGCAGGGACTACACAGTCAAGTTATAGTAGACCCAATAAATGTGAAGCACACACATTAGGCCTGCATCAGTCCCGGCATCATTGGACTGTACAGTTCAACTCTGGCCTAAAGGATGTCCCATTCACGTTGAGGAATATATAAAATTTTGGACCGCGCCGTTCAAATCTTGAGATATCTCTCACCGTGTATAATACACCAGGGTCTTATAAAAATACAATAAGACCCTGGTCAAGAGAAAGCCTAACAAGACGAGACCAAGTTATTATTACGAGACTTCGCTTAGGACACAGTTTACTAACGCACTCCTATCTAATGGAACGACAAGACAGACCTGTATGCGCATGTTGTAACGAGACATTAACAGTTAAACACATACTTACTGACTGCAGATTACGAGACAACCTAACAATTCCTCACGACTTGCACGACTTACTAGCCCAAAATAGTCCACATATTAACACCATACTAACTCACTTAAAGATAATTAACCTATATTCAAAAATCTAGCCCTATCTCCAATTTACCTCCTAAAGTTAATTTAAAATAAGGAACGAAATAGCCTTTAGAAAATTATTTACATAACATTTTTTTTTTTTTTTTTAAATTACTGATTGGCAAATTTTGCTTGTAATAGCCTTCCTTCTCTGAGGAGTCTACACTTCCCTGGGAGACATCCCGAACGGGAAGCGAATTATGTTAATTAACCTACATTTAAAAATAAGCCCTATCTCCAATATAATCTTACCTCTTCTACCCCCCCCCCCTTTTTTTTTTTTTTTTTTTTTTTTTTTTTTTTTTTTTTTTTTTTTTTCTTAACACTCTATTTAATATCTATTATAATACCGTATTGTTATTGTGAAATATATTATATAAAAAATGTTATTGTTATTATTAATTAGCTCACTAATGTACTAGCTATACTATAAAACGTACTGACTTGTTATATACACAATGTGCAAAAAGTGTTTTGTAATATCTTGATGTATGTCAAAGAGCAAGTCGCCAAAAGTTGCGATACATAAATATCAAATATCTCACCGTGTATGGGCATCCCATCCTTACATAGATCATTGGTGCCTAAACGCGCTGAGACCCCCCCCCCCCCCGCCCATGCCATCAGAGATTCACCAAAAACAAAATTGCAGAATTTGTTGAACATTTTGTCTACCATAATCATTGCACTGGCGAAATACTGGCTACCGAACTATCTAGACAACTCAGAGGCAATACAGATCTCTGCTACTCAAAGACATAAGCCAGAACCATGGGCATATATAAGAAGAGGGCTGCACGCCCCCCAAACCGAAATTTTGATTTTATTGCTAAAAATGTGCCATAAAAACCTCAAAAAAATTAAATAAAATCACTTAGTTCAGACTTAGTTTTTTTATGGGTGTAATAGCGTTTTAGTTGGCCAAATATTCCAAGGTGTAGGTTGCTAGTGTTCCATACCACCCAAATCCCTCAGTGCTACCAGCCCCAGAAATTATATCCTATATAAGCCTGATCATTGTCAGATAATTTTCTTCGTTGTCAGATAACAACATGCTGGAGATAATAAGTTCGTCGAAATAAAAAAAAAATAAATAAAAAAATCCTTAAACAAACGTTGTTCTGCAGTGTTGGGCAAAACTAACGTTAGTAAACTAAACTAACGTTAGTTTTCCCTAACTAAAACTAAACTAATGTTATATTTTTAGTTTTAGTTTTAGTTTAGTTTTAGATTTGTATAATTATTAATCATATGGACTCCGTTTTTAGTAATGCAATTAGTTTAGTTTAGTAAAAGAGACCTAAATTTGTGATTTTAGTTTAGTTTTAGTTTTTAGTTAACTAATTTAGTTTATCAAAGAACATATGTTTTCAAATTACGAGAAAAAGCCACAATTTCTTATTCTTAAGCAAGTTCTATTAGTTTTAATAATTTACTTAATTATCGAAATAACATATGATTTATATTAATTCATGTTATTTTAGTAAAACTAAACTAAACTAAATTTTTAGTTTAGTTTTTAGTCAATTCCCAAAGATTTAGTTTTAGTTTTAGTTTAGTTAAAATCCATTAATTAGTAAAATTTTAGTTTTAGTTTTTTTTTAGGTTGCAATTTTTAGTTTAGTTTTAGTTTATTCCAAAAAGTGAATTTAGTTTTAATTTTAGTTTTAGTTTTTAGTTTTGCCCAACATTGTTGTTCTGTTTACGTAGTCATTGCTATTTGGTTAACAAATTACCTACGATGGAAGTCCTACTAGATGGGCCAAAGGCAGGTTTTGATACATATTCATAGCACGTCATGTATCGTGCTGGCTGCTACTCGGGAATATCACCAATGTCACTCGAATTACATTTCGAGGAATCGCTTCGAAATTAAGGTTGACCGATGCAATGTCGTGTTTTGCGATAACCGAAAACGCTTTGCGCATCAGTCACAGTCTCAAGGAAATTAGAGCCTCTAAACCATGACATCTTTAATACAAGTCCGTCACGCAAGAGCTGCATATCCAAGCCCGATAAGGATTCTGAAGAATGTGCATAAAATAACATACCTAAATACAAATATAAATAATTTGATAATTTATATTTTGAACCAAAGGCTACTTAGTTGTTAGTGTTAAGGCAAGAGTTATTCGTGCATAATGTCCTGGGTTCGATTCCCACTCGGGGACATTACTAATGTTTCTAATATATAGAAGTAGGTAATCTGTCACAAAAATCAGATTTATGCATAAGTAGTGGTAAAAATTAAAATAAATAATTTTAGTAACAATCAGGTGACTCAATACTTCATTTTTATATTTCGTAGAGAAACCCCAACTTTTAATAGGCCGATTATCGTTAATTTTTATTTATTTATTAGCGCGGTTCCTCCCTCCCCCATAGGGAGGAACCCTGCTTATAAGGTTGATACAATGAAACAATCCGGAAGTGCCGACAAGAAAATTTCGCGTTTCAGAACCCCTAGAGACCGAAAGTAACGGTGGTTCAAATTTGTATATATATATATATATATGTATAAATTTATTTATATATATATATATATATATATATATATATATATATATATATATATATATATATATATATATATATATTTGTCTTTTCGCTCATTTCTGGCTTCCCTGATGGTCCGATTTTGATGAAATTTGGTACAAAAATCCGTCGTCCAATTTGAAAGGTCATGTTCGTTAACCAGCAAAATCCGCCCACTGGAAGATGGCGTTTGGGGCGAAATTCGCGCAGAAAAAATCGTAACGCTTACGCTTTTGAGTTCATAAGCTTGTAAGTACTCTTTCTATAGGCTTCTTGGGCTAGGAAAACGAATGAAAGCATTTTCAAGGCGATAGCTTTAACCGTTTTCGAGAAAATTGGAAAAATAGTTTTTGAATACCGTTTTTGGTTTGGGTACTTAGAACCACGGGATCAGTTGAAACATTATCTGCATGTTCTACTTTCATTAAAACTAATATGTTGAAAGTTATGTTACGTTTGGAGTTAAGGAAGGGTTAGAATAAAATATTTTATGAACAGACATGCAAAGTTTTGGGAACTTCGTATATTTTCCTTAATATCTCGAAAAAGGTTGAGAATCTTGGTAAACGAACAAATACCATTAGAAAGCTTACTAAATGCTCTACAAAAAAAGGTTCCGATGAAAATTTTGATTAGGCGATGTCAATCGGAGAAATAAGTGCTTAAAACATTAAAGTAATTGATTTTGCTTATTCGAACTGTTCTTTTTGTCTGTTTTTATTCCTTGTTATTTTTTAATTGCTTATAGTTGGATAATGTATTTTACAATAAAACAGATTAGGCACAATAAGAAAAACAATTCATTGTTAGAAATATAGCTTGCCGACAACAAAAGCCGAGGAAAATACTATCTGTTTCTATTCTATGCTTTTCAAATGAGAATAGAGATATGAACAGGAACCGGGGTCTCCCGTGGTCTAATGGCTAGCGCCTTGGATTCATAAGTGGGAGATGGTGGGTTCGATTCCCAACCTCCGGCAGGAATTTTATCATCCCACGGCTCACTGGTGAAATTCCTCGCTCCCTCCCTGGATGTCGGCGCTAATGACCTACATGTAGATGAGCCGTAAAAAAAAAAAAAAAAAAAAAAAAAAAAAAAAAAAAAAAAAAAAAAAAAAAAAAAAAAATTAACTGGAACCGCGCTAAGATGACGCAGTTCCTGCGAGTCGGACTTTTTTTTTTTTTATATGCTATACAGGATTTTTCCTTAGCAAAGGAGTTGGCTTATGCATTCATTTAGTTAGTCCTATTGTTAGTAATTTTAAATTTTAACTGTTTAACTGTTATAGCATATATTTGCACTATTTCACTAATATGAACACACTATAATAATTAAATGAGTTGCAAAATAACAATATCTGTATATGACAAGTAAATAATATAACTAATAATACATAATTAAAGTCCTCCTGCTTATGATTATAAGAAATATAATCATAAAATTAAAACATAAATCAAATTTAAATTAACTGAAAAGTAAAGCATTAAAAAAAAAACAAAAATAAAAAAGCAAAGAATAAAACAAAATAATTAACTTTTATTAATTTAAAATAAATGATTGACACTTTAGAATTTTCTTAATATATATAGATATTCCTATAAGTTTATTTTTATTGTTGCTTTTGAGTGTGTTGAGGAAATTGATTTCTGGATCATCATGAGTAAGAAAGGTTACATGCTTACATGTTAGCTCTTATCGGCTCATAAGCGGGGCGATGAATAATTAAATAATTAATGTTCTCTGGAACATTTAAACTACAAACAGAACATTTCTTTAGGTAAATGAAACACGTCCAATTCCTTCACAAAAGTTTATTTCCAAGCTAAGCGCTTTCGGTAGCTCCTTCTACCATCCTCAGAGCTGTAATGAGTTCAGCTTCACTGCTGAGGGCTGCTTCAGGGCTGAGGGCTGCTGGGGCAAGCCCTCAGCAGTGAAGATGAACTCATTATAGCTCTGAGGATGGTAGCAGGATCTACCGAAAGCGCTTAACTCGGAAATAAACTGTTGTGAAGGAATTGGACGTGTTTCATTTACCTAAAGATCTTCCTTCTCTGCCAGCAACTTCAATGTACATGAGAACATTTCTTCTGCGGGTCTATTGCATATGTTAATTTGATGATTTTTGTTAATTTTACAATATATGTTCCTCATGTAACAGACGATTCGACAGCCAGGATCACATTAATAATTCGTATCTGGATTATTAATTATCTGTATTAAAGAATTAACATTCATTGAAAAACTAATTGATACTAAATTATCAAATTAATTAATGTCATAGTTATTTACTTTTGTTTAACAAATGTATTATAGTGGAGATGGAGATAGTTAGCCGTTGCAGAGATACGAAGACAAGGTATGGTTAGGATTCGGCTAGGAGAAAAAAACGTCAGACCTTCAGGAAGAAATCTGTATTGGACGTTTCGGCTGCACATTGGCAACCTTCTTCAGCTAAAAAATATATAAAACTTATAAGTAAAAGAGCGTAGTTTATACAGTACAAAAATAACGTTATTAAAATTTTTTATTACGAGAAAAAACAATCTATCCAAAAGTGAATACAATTTTAAAATAATCAATACACAAATTTATTGTCTTGATGTATAAACTACGCTCATTTCTGACTGTTTTTTACTTATAAGTTGTATATATTTTTTAGCTGAAGAAGGCCGCAGCCGAAACGTCCAATACAGATTTCTTCCAGAAGTTCTGACGTTTTTTTCTCCTAGCCGAATCCCAATCATACCTTGTCTTTGCAACAAATGTATTGTTTCTTTTTTATTATTATTATAACTTTTTTTTTATTTTATTATTTTTTTAAATTTTAGTTTTTATTATTATTATTTAAATTACCATATTAATTGTATAAGGAATAATTTTTTTATGTACATTACCAAAATTCGTGCAGTATCCAGAGAGGATGGAATTCGTTGTCAAATAAACTCCCATGCTGGAGTGATACTCCAACGTCGAAAACAAGAAAAAAAAAACAAGACAAGAAATGTATTGTTTTTTTTTTCTCTTACTTATTAAAATTACATATTTTTCTTTCCTACGTAAAAGAAATACGTGAAGTATCCAAATACGGTTGAACATGTAGCTAAAAAACAAACTGTAACGTCGGAGGATTGCTCCTGTCAAACGTGAAAAATATTCAAAACAAATTCTTGCATGATAATTGAAATTACATTAAATGCACAATATTTCTTGATTGGATAGATTTTTTCGGATTGAACGGGAAAAATGTTTTTCATTTAAAAATATTTAAATTAATATTAATGATTCAAGCTGAAATCAAATCGTTTTATTTTGAGGTTATCCCGTGATCCAGTTGCTAACATTTTGGATTCTCATGGGGGAGATGTGGGTTCGAGTCCCACCTATTGCAGGTTAAGTTTCTTCATTTCAGGGACATCTGAAAAAATTCCCTGCCCAACCATAGATGTGTAAAAAGAGTGACAACCTAAAAAAATGAACCAGTTTTTCTCTATATGTTATGCATCTTTAGAAGCCTAAAAATAAATAGCCTAATATAACGTTGGTAAACCTACCTCTACCGGGGCCAAGTCAATATTAGGGATTATCTTCATATCTATTAGCTGTGATTTTAATCATGTGTTCAAAATATCGATGGAATCCAAACTGAAAAATCAATTTAGCTTACGAAAGATTAGTCAGTGAATTAAACATGATTTTATTATTATTATCTGAAGATAAATGTGTTTATATACTGTCTAATAAATTTGAGAAATGTATTATTAAAATATTTCTATTTCTGTTTACATTTACCCAAAATGTTTCCTAGTTGTTATGACGTGAATATCTTTCACGCTTCGCTTTGTTTTTATTTATATGCGACCTTTACAATTGTGAATTCAAATATATATATATATATTTTTTTTATATTTTATTGACCCTCTGCCTGTAAAGAAATATTAAAAAAGATTGAAAATCCTTGCAACATGGCTTCCTGAAGTATTTCGTCCCCTCCTTAATGCTGAGTATGTGGGGAGATAACTTCTACATGTGAGAACTGCGCAAGGCAGAGGGCCTCCCACTTTTTCTTCGGAAGTAGATAGCGTCGTCTTTTAGAATTTACCCTGAAATTCTTTTTCTTTTTTGTTTCTTCATTTATTAATGCTCCACATTGCTAGTAATGGACATTTTTATCTTTTAGTTGCGGATTAACTACACAAGAAGTGCTGTTTCAGAATGTCCCATTCGCAGAAGCTGCTGCAAGCTGAGTGTTTTCATCTATGGACCCTGAAAACCTCACCAAGTTGTAAATTGAGCAAACTGAGGGAACATTAATTCGTAATAATAATAATTAATATTTTTAATAATTATTTTAGTTAAATAAAATAATAAGAGCATATCGTCCCTACCGTGTCACACTATCGAATATGCAAAATCTCGTTTTTCAGACTTTGGATTGTGGGCTATACGGCTTGTCGTAAATTGTCGCAACTCTCACCCCTTTAGAATGGCCTCTAATATCTTAAATAAATTATCAAATAAGAACATTTTTCAATATAATACTTCGTTAATGGATAGAATATGTTCGTTCTCTAGTTTGCTCCAATTTGCATATTTGATAGTTTGACATGGAAGGGACGATTGTAATCCAGGGCAAATCTGTAAAATCGTTGGATGTTGAAAGAAGACACTCTAACTTTTTCGGGAATTTCTTCGGAAAACCTGTAATAACAATAATTTAGCTATGCGTAAAACTAAAAATGAAATGTACTTGTAAACAAAAATCAGGTTTCGCTCACAACGACTCATGTTCATGACAGATCATCAACATTTGTAATAAAAGTTTCCATAATGTTACATTACTCATAAATGTTAGAATTGATTCGCGGCTAAGCAAAATAGCAATAAGTGTGAAGAAAAGAGTCAAAAAATAGAACATTTTTTATTATTTATTTCGGTGTCCGGTGGTACAATAAAACAACGCACTAAATTTTATTTTGATCAGTTTGATAGTTTTTGCATAATAATGTCGCAATTGAGGCTGCAGCAAAATAAAATAACATTTTTTAAATTGTTGCAAAATCTAAACGAAACGAACGCATTTGAAATATCTTTATTTAAAAAGAGACTATTTAAGAAACATTTTATGGGTTGATAATCGGACGAAAGTGCTGTGTATTAATGATCCTGATTCGATTTCTGGGTTATAAATAAGTTTCTAGCTAATTATGAGCCAATAAGTTGAGTAATAAAGAAAAATTATTATAATTGATATTAAAAGGAATACAAAAATAGATAAAGTAAATTTATGAAACTTTAAGAAAGGATTTATAAGATCCATTTCATTTAGGAAATGTGGTATTTTTAAGGGCTTCCCAGAATAATCTCGGATTTCCTTATTTAGAGTTTTCTTTCGACAAATCTTGACCAATTACGAAAAAAGTTCGAGACTTAGCAAAAGTGAGTCAAATCTTTCATTTGATGAAGTCCTACGCCTTTTCAACGGGCTATAAATAATTTCAGGGAAGAAACTTGAAGAAAACGGACGCCTCCCCCGGATTCGGACAACCGAGAGAGATATTGCCGAAAACGAGTTTTGCACAATCTAATAGAGAAGAGACTGTCAGAAGTTTTGAGGGCGCCTAATAAGGACGAGTTGATAAAGAATTCCATGCGGCTCCTGGAAAAGCCCGGGAAAGCCCTAATCAAGTTTAGCGAAGGTTTTCTCCAGCCCGTCTTTTTGCCAAAAACTCCCCCGGAAAACCTCCTTAGGGCATAATTACACGCTCGTCAAAAAACTTTACCGTCCCCGTTTATTTTCCATCGTCCTCCGAGCTTTCCCGGCAAAAAGTCTCTCTGCCCTGTTTATTTTCATTTAAACGGCACTGGAAAATGTCCGTTTCGTGAAATGGTATTATTAAAATCTCTTGTTTCCAATTTGTAAAATGTTAAACTTGCAATAAACTAAAAAGTTCTTTCAATTTGCACGTTTAAAAAAGATCAGACGGAATTCAGAAAACCAACAAAAATCCAGTGACAGGCAGCATGGAAGGACCGAAGACAAAGTACACAAACTATAGTAAAATGATCATTTCAGCATGTAAGGGTAACCGGAGAGAGTATTGGCCATTCTCTACTTACCTATGGACACCAACAACAAGACATACCAACATGCAGACAATCTAACTACACAAACTATAGTAAAATGATCATTTCAGCATGTAAGGGTAACCGGAGAGACTCCGTATTGGTCATTCTCTACTTACCTATGGACACCAACAACAAGACATACCAACATGCAGACAATCTAACTACACAAACTATAGTAAAATGATCATTTCAGCATGTAAGGGTAGCCGGAGAGACTCCGTATTGGCCATTCTCTACATACCTATGGACACCAACAACAAGACATACCAACATGCAGACAATCTAACTACACAAACTATAGTAAAATGATCATTTCAGCATGTAAGGGTAGCCGGAGAGACTCCGTATTGGCCATTCTCTACTTACCTATGGACACCAACCACAAGACATACCAACATGCAGACAATCTAACTACACGAACTATAGTAAAATGATCATTTCTGCATGTAAGGGTAGCCGGAGAGACTCCGTATTGGCCATTCTCTACATACCTATGGACACCAACAACAAGACATACCAACATGCAGACAATCTAACTACACAAACTATAGTAAAATGATCATTTCAGCATGTAAGGGTAGCCGGAGAGACTCCGTATTGGCCATTCTCTACTTACCTATGGACACTAACAACAAGACATACCAACATGCAGACAATCTAACTACACAAACTATAGTAAAATGATCATTTCAGCATGTAAGGGTAACCGGAGAGACTCCGTATTGGCCATTCTCTACTTACCTATGGACACCAATAACAAGACATACCATCATGCAGACAATCTAACTACACAAACTATAGTAAAATGATCATTTCAGCATGTAAGGGTAGCCGGAGAGACTCCGTATTGGCCATTCTCTACTTACCTATGGACACCAACAACAAGACATACCAACATGCAGACAATCTAACTACACAAACTATAGTAAAATGATCATTTCAGCATGTAAGGGTAGCCGGAGAGACTCCGTATTGGCCATTCTCTACTTACCTATGGACACCAACAACAAGACATACCAACATGCAGACAATCTAACTACACAAACTATAGTAAAATGATCATTTCAGCATGTAAGGGTAACCGGAGAGACTCCGTATTGGCCATTCTCTACTTAACTATGGACACCAACAACAAGACATACCAACATGCAGACAATCTAACTACACAAACTATAGTAAAATGATCATTTCAGCATGTAAGGGTAACCGGAGAGACTCCGTATTGGTCATTCTCTACTTACCTATGGACACCAACAACAAGACATACCAACATGCAGACAATCTAACTACACAAACTATAGTAAAATGATCATTTCAGCATGTAAGGGTAGCCGGAGAGAGTATTGGCCATTCTCTACTTACCTATGGACACCAACAACAAGACATACCAACATGCAGACAATCTAACTACACAAACTATAGTAAAATGATCATTTCAGCATGTAAGGGTAGCCGGAGAGACTCCGTATTGGCCATTCTCTACATACCTATGGACACCAACAACAAGACATACCAACATGCAGACAATCTAACTACACAAACTATAGCAAAATGATCATTTCAGCATGTAAGGGTAGCCGGAGAGACTCCGTATTGGCCATTCTCTACTTACCTATGGACACCAACCACAAGACATACCAACATGCAGACAATCTAACTACACGAACTATAGTAAAATGATCATTTCAGCATGTAAGGGTAGCCAGAGAGACTCCGTATTGGCCATTCTCTACATACCTATGGACACCAACAACAAGACATACCAACATGCAGACAATCTAACTACACAAACTATAGTAAAATGATCATTTCAGCATGTAAGGGTAGCCGGAGAGACTCCGTATTGGCCATTCTCTACATACCTATGGACACCAACAACAAGACATACCAACATGCAGACAATCTAACTACACAAACTATAGTAAAATGATCATTTCAGCATGTAAGGGTAACCGGAGAGACTCCGTATTGGCCATTCTCTACTCACCTATGGACACCAACAACAAGACATACCAACATGCAGACAATCTAACTACACAAACTATAGTAAAATGATCATTTCAGCATGTAAGGGTAGCCGGAGAGACTCCGTATTGGCCATTCTCTACTTACCTATGGACACCAACAACAAGACATACCAACATGCAGACAATCTAACTACACAAACTATAGTAAAATGATCATTTCAGCATGTAAGGGTAGCCGGAGAGACTCCGTATTGGCCATTCTCTACTTACCTATGGACACCAACAACAAGACATACCAACATGCAGACAATCTAACTACACAAACTATAGTAAAATGATCATTTCAGCATGTAAGGGTAACCGGAGAGACTCCGTATTGGCCATTCTCTACTTACCTATGGACACCAACAACAAGACATACCAACATGCAGACAATCTAACTACACAAACTATAGTAAAATGAACATTTCAGCATGTAAGGGTAACCGGAGAGACTCCGTATTGGTCATTCTCTACTTACCTATGGACACCAACAACAAGACATACCAACATGCAGACAATCTAACTACACAAACTATAGTAAAATGATCATTTCAGCATGTAAGGGTAGCCGGAGAGAGTATTGGCCATTATCTACTTACCTATGGACACCAACAACAAGACATCCAACATGCAGACAATCTAACTACACAAACTATAGTAAAATGATCATTTCAGTATGTAAGGGTAGCCGGAGAGACTCCGTATTGGCCATTCTCTACTTACCTATGGACACCAACAACAAGACATACCAACATGCAGACAATCTAACTACACAAACTATAGTAAAATGATCATTTCAGCATGTAAGGGTAGCCGGAGAGACTCCGTATTGGCCATTCTCTACTTACCTATGGACACCAAGAACAAGACATACCAACATGCAGACAATCTAACTACACAAACTATAGTAAAATGATCATTTCAGCATGTAAGGGTAACCGGAGAGACTCCGTATTGGCCATTCTCTACTTAACTATGGACACCAACAACAAGACATACCAACATGCAGACAATCTAACTACACAAACTATAGTAAAATGATCATTTCAGCATGTAAGGGTAACCGGAGAGACTCCGTATTGGTCATTCTCTACTTACCCATGGACACCAACAACAAGACATACCAACATGCAGACAATCTAACTACACAAACTATAGTAAAATGATCATTTCAGCATGTAAGGGTAGCCGGAGAGAGTATTGGCCATTCTCTACTTACCTATGGACACCAACAACAAGACATACCAACATGCAGACAATCTAACTACACAAACTATAGTAAAATGATCATTTCAGCATGTAAGGGTAACCGGAGAGACTCCGTATTGGCCATTCTCTACTTACCTATGGACACCAACAACAAGACATACCAACATGCAGACAATCTAACTACACAAACTATAGTAAAATGATCATTTCAGCATGTAAGGGTAACCGGAGAGACTCCGTATTGGTCATTCTCTACTTACCTATGGACACCAACAACAAGACATACCAACATGCAGACAATCTAACTACACAAACTATAGTAAAATGATCATTTCAGCATGTAAGGGTAGCCGGAGAGAGTATTGGCCATTCTCTACTTACCTATGGACACCAACAACAAGACATCCAACATGCAGACAATCTAACTACACAAACTATAGTAAAATGATTATTTCAGCATGTAAGGGTAACCGGAGAGACTCCGTATTGGTCATTCTCTACTTACCTATGGACACCAACAACAAGACATACCAACATGCAGACAATCTAACTACACAAACTATAGTAAAATGATCATTTCAGCATGTAAGGGTAACCGGAGAGACACCGTATTGGCCATTCTCTACTTACCTATGGACACCAACAACAAGACATACCAACATGCAGACAATCTAACTACACAAACTATAGTAAAATGATCATTTCAGCATGTAAGGGTAGCCGGAGAGAGTATTGGCCATTCTCTACTTACCTATGGACACCAACAACAAGACATCCAACATGCAGACAATCTAACTACACAAACTATAGTAAAATGATCATTTCAGCATGTAAGGGTAACCGGAGAGACTCCGTATTGGTCATTCTCTACTTACCTATGGACACCAACAACAAGACATACCAACATGCAGACAATCTAACTACACAAACTATAGTAAAATGATCATTTCAGCATGTAAAGGTAACCGGAGAGACTCCGTATTGCTCATTCTCTACTTACCTATGGACACCAACAACAAGACATACCAACATGCAGACAATCTAACTACACAAACTATAGTAAAATGATCATTTCAGCATGTAAGGGTAGCCGGAGAGAGTATTGGCCATTCTCTACTTACCTATGGACACCAACAACAAGACATACCAACATGCAGACAATCTACCTACACAAACTATAGGAAAATGATCATTTCAGCATGTAAAGGTAACCGGAGAGACTCCGTATTGGTCATTCTCTACTTACCTATGGACACCAACAACAAGACATACCAACATGCAGACAATCTAACTACACAAACTATAGTAAAATGATCCTTTCAGCATGTAAGGGTAGCCGGAGAGAGTATTGGCCATTCTCTACTTACCTATGGACACCAACAACAAGACATACCAACATGCAGACAATCTACCTACACAAACTATAGTAAAATGATCATTTCAGCATGTAAAGGTAGCCGGAGAGACTCCGTATTGGTCATTCTCTACTTACCTATGGAAACCAACAACAAGACATACTAACATGCAGACAATCTAACTACACAAACTATAGTAAAATGATCATTTCAGCATGTAAAGGTAACCGGAGAGACTCCGTATTGCTCATTCTCTACTTACCTATGGACACCAACAACAAGACATACCAACATGCAGACAATCTAACTACAGAAACTATAGTAAAATTATCATTTCAGCATGTAAGGGTAGCCGGAGAGAGTATTGGCCATTCTCTACTTACCTATGGACACCAACAACAAGACATACCAACATGCAGACAATCTACCTACACAAACTATAGGAAAATGATCATTTCAGCATGTAAAGGTAACCGGAGAGACTCCATATTGGTCATTCTCTACTTACCTATGGACACCAACAACAAGACATACCAACATGCAGACAATCTAACTACACAAACTATAGTAAAATGATCATTTCAGCATGTAAAGGTAACCGGAGAGACTCCGTATTGCTCATTCTCTACTTACCTATGGACACCAACAACAAGACATACCAACATGCAGACAATCTAACTACACAAACTATAGTAAAATGATCATTTCAGCATGTAAGGGTAGCCGGAGAGAGTATTGGCCATTCTCTACTTACCTATGGACACCAACAACAAGGTATACCAACATGCAGACAATCTAACTACACAAACTATAGTAAAATGATCATTTCAGCATGTAAGGGTAACCTGAGAGACTCCGTATTGGCCATTCTCTACTTACCTACGGACACCAACAACAAGACATACCAACATGCAGACAATCTAACTACACAAACTATAGTAAAATGATCATTTCAGCATGTAAAGGTAGCCGGAGAGACTCCGTATTGGTCATTCTCTACTTACCTATGGACACCAACAACAAGACATACCAACATGCAGACAATCTAACTACACAAACTATAGTAAAATGATCATTTCAGCATGTAAGGGTAACCGGAGAGACTCCGTATTGGCCATTCTCTACTTACCTATGGACACCAACAACAAGACATACCAACATGCAGACAATCTACCTACACAAACTATAGTAAAATGATCATTTCAGCATGTAAAGGTAACTGGAGAGACTCCGTATTGGTCATTCTCTACTTACCTATGGACACCAACAACAAGACATACCAACATGCAGACAATCTAACTACACAAACTATAGTAAAATGATCATTTCAGCATGTAAGGGTAGCCGGAGAGAGTATTGGCCATTCTCTACTTACCTATGGACACCAACAACAAGACATACCAACATGCAGACAATCTACCTACACAAACTATAGTAAAATGATCATTTCAGCATGTAAAGGTAGCCGGAGAGACTCCGTATTGGTCATTCTCTACTTACCTATGGAAACCAACAACAAGACATACTAACATGCAGACAATCTAACTACACAAACTATAGTAAAATGATCATTTCAGCATGTAAAGGTAACCGGAGAGACTCCGTATTGCTCATTCTCTACTTACCTATGGACACCAACAACAAGACATACCAACATGCAGACAATCTAACTACACAAACTATAGTAAAATGATCATTTCAGCATGTAAGGGTAGCCGGAGAGAGTATTGGCCATTCTCTACTTACCTATGGACACCAACAACAAGACATACCAACATGCAGACAATCTACCTACACAAACTATAGGAAAATGATCATTTCAGCATGTAAAGGTAACCGGAGAGACTCCGTATTGGTCATTCTCTACTTACCTATGGACACCAACAACAAGACATACCAACATGCAGACAATCTAACTACACAAACTATAGTAAAATGATCATTTCAGCATGTAAAGGTAACCGGAGAGACTCCGTATTGCTCATTCTCTACTTACCTATGGACACCAACAACAAGACATACCAACATGCAGACAATCTAACTACACAAACTATAGTAAAATGATCATTTCAGCATGTAAGGGTAGCCGGAGAGAGTATTGGCCATTCTCTACTTACCTATGGACACCAACAACAAGGTATACCAACATGCAGACAATCTAACTACACAAACTATAGTAAAATGATCATTTCAGCATGTAAGGGTAACCTGAGAGACTCCGTATTGGCCATTCTCTACTTACCTACGGACACCAACAACAAGACATACCAACATGCAGACAATCTAACTACACAAACTATAGTAAAATGATCATTTCAGCATGTAAGGGTAACCGGAGAGACTCCGTATTGGCCATTCTCTACTTACCTATGGACATCAACAACAAGACATACCAACATGCAGACAATCTAACTACACAAACTATAGTAAAATGATCATTTCAGCATGTAAGGGTAACCGGAGAGACTCCGTATTGGCCATTCTCTACTTACCTATGGACACCAACAACAAGACATACCAACATGCAGACAATCTAACTACACAAACTATAGTAAAATGAACATTTCAGCATGTAAGGGTAACCGGAGAGACTCCGTATTGGTCATTCTCTACTTACCTATGGACACCAACAACAAGACATACCAACATGCAGACAATCTAACTACACAAACTATAGTAAAATGATCATTTCAGCATGTAAGGGTAGCCGGAGAGAGTATTGGCCATTATCTACTTACCTATGGACACCAACAACAAGACATCCAACATGCAGACAATCTAACTACACAAACTATAGTAAAATGATCATTTCAGCATGTAAGGGTAACCGGAGAGACACCGTATTGGCCATTCTCTACTTACCTATGGACACCAACCACAAGACATACCAACATGCAGACAATCTAACTACACGAACTATAGTAAAATGATCATTTCAGCATGTAAGGGTAGCCAGAGAGACTCCGTATTGGCCATTCTCTACATACCTATGGACACCAACAACAAGACATACCAACATGCAGACAATCTAACTACACAAACTATAGTAAAATGATCATTTCAGCATGTAAGGGTAGCCGGAGAGACTCCGTATTGGCCATTCTCTACATACCTATGGACACCAACAACAAGACATACCAACATGCAGACAATCTAACTACACAAACTATAGTAAAATGATCATTTCAGCATGTAAGGGTAACCGGAGAGACTCCGTATTGGCCATTCTCTACTTACCTATGGACACCAACAACAAGACATACCAACATGCAGACAATCTAACTACACAAACTATAGTAAAATGATCATTTCAGCATGTAAGGGTAGCCGGAGAGACTCCGTATTGGCCATTCTCTACTTACCTATGGACACCAACAACAAGACATACCAACATGCAGACAATCTAACTACACAAACTATAGTAAAATGATCATTTCAGCATGTAAGGGTAGCCGGAGAGACTCCGTATTGGCCATTCTCTACTTACCTATGGACACCAACAACAAGACATACCAACATGCAGACAATCTAACTACACAAACTATAGTAAAATGATCATTTCAGCATGTAAGGGTAACCGGAGAGACTCCGTATTGGCCATTCTCTACTTACCTATGGACACCAACAACAAGACATACCAACATGCAGACAATCTAACTACACAAACTATAGTAAAATGAACATTTCAGCATGTAAGGGTAACCGGAGAGACTCCGTATTGGTCATTCTCTACTTACCTATGGACACCAACAACAAGACATACCAACATGCAGACAATCTAACTACACAAACTATAGTAAAATGATCATTTCAGCATGTAAGGGTAGCCGGAGAGAGTATTGGCCATTATCTACTTACCTATGGACACTAACAACAAGACATCCAACATGCAGACAATCTAACTACACAAACTATAGTAAAATGATCATTTCAGCATGTAAGGGTAGCCGGAGAGACTCCGTATTGGCCATTCTCTACTTACCTATGGACACCAACAACAAGACATACCAACATGCAGACAATCTAACTACACAAACTATAGTAAAATGATCATTTCAGCATGTAAGGGTAGCCGGAGAGACTCCGTATTGGCCATTCTCTACTTACCTATGGACACCAACAACAAGACATACCAACATGCAGACAATCTAACTACACAAACTATAGTAAAATGATCATTTCAGCATGTAAGGGTAACCGGAGAGACTCCGTATTGGCCATTCTCTACTTAACTATGGACACCAACAACAAGACATACCAACATGCAGACAATCTAACTACACAAACTATAGTAAAATGATCATTTCAGCATGTAAGGGTAACCGGAGAGACTCCGTATTGGTCATTCTCTACTTACCTATGGACACCAACAACAAGACATACCAACATGCAGACAATCTAACTACACAAACTATAGTAAAATGATCATTTCAGCATGTAAGGGTAGCCGGAGAGAGTATTGGCCATTCTCTACTTACCTATGGACACCAACAACAAGACATACCAACATGCAGACAATCTAACTACACAAACTATAGTAAAATGATCATTTCAGCATGTAAGGGTAACCGGAGAGACTCCGTATTGGCCATTCTCTACTTACCTATGGACACCAACAACAAGACATACCAACATGCAGACAATCTAACAACACAAACTATAGTAAAATGATCATTTCAGCATGTAAGGGTAACCGGAGAGACTCCGTATTGGTCATTCTCTACTTACCTATGGACACCAACAACAAGACATACCAACATGCAGACAATCTAACTACACAAACTATAGTAAAATGATCATTTCAGCATGTAAGGGTAGCCGGAGAGAGTATTGGCCATTCTCTACTTACCTATGGACACCAACAACAAGACATCCAACATGCAGACAATCTAACTACACAAACTATAGTAAAATGATTATTTCAGCATGTAAGGGTAACCGGAGAGACTCCGTATTGGTCATTCTCTACTTACCTATGGACACCAACAACAAGACATACCAACATGCAGACAATCTAACTACACAAACTATAGTAAAATGATCATTTCAGCATGTAAGGGTAACCGGAGAGACACCGTATTGGCCATTCTCTACTTACCTATGGACACCAACAACAAGACATACCAACATGCAGACAATCTAACTACACAAACTATAGTAAAATGATCATTTCAGCATGTAAGGGTAGCCGGAGAGAGTATTGGCCATTCTCTACTTACCTATGGACACCAACAACAAGACATCCAACATGCAGACAATCTAACTACACAAACTATAGTAAAATGATCATTTCAGCATGTAAGGGTAACCGGAGAGACTCCGTATTGGTCATTCTCTACTTACCTATGGACACCAACAACAAGACATACCAACATGCAGACAATCTAACTACACAAACTATAGTAAAATGATCATTTCAGCATGTAAGGGTAACCGGAGAGACTCCGTATTGGCCATTCTCTACTTACCTATGGACACCAACAACAAGACATACCAACATGCAGACAATCTACCTACACAAACTATAGTAAAATGATCATTTCAGCATGTAAAGGTAACTGGAGAGACTCCGTATTGGTCATTCTCTACTTACCTATGGACACCAACAACAAGACATACCAACATGCAGACAATCTAACTACACAAACTATAGTAAAATGATCATTTCAGCATGTAAGGGTAGCCGGAGAGAGTATTGGCCATTCTCTACTTACCTATGGACACCAACAACAAGACATACCAACATGCAGACAATCTACCTACACAAACTATAGTAAAATGATCATTTCAGCATGTAAAGGTAGCCGGAGAGACTCCGTATTGGTCATTCTCTACTTACCTATGGAAACCAACAACAAGACATACTAACATGCAGACAATCTAACTACACAAACTATAGTAAAATGATCATTTCAGCATGTAAAGGTAACCGGAGAGACTCCGTATTGCTCATTCTCTACTTACCTATGGACACCAACAACAAGACATACCAACATGCAGACAATCTAACTACACAAACTATAGTAAAATGATCATTTCAGCATGTAAGGGTAGCCGGAGAGAGTATTGGCCATTCTCTACTTACCTATGGACACCAACAACAAGACATACCAACATGCAGACAATCTACCTACACAAACTATAGGAAAATGATCATTTCAGCATGTAAAGGTAACCGGAGAGACTCCGTATTGGTCATTCTCTACTTACCTATGGACACCAACAACAAGACATACCAACATGCAGACAATCTAACTACACAAACTATAGTAAAATGATCATTTCAGCATGTAAAGGTAACCGGAGAGACTCCGTATTGCTCATTCTCTACTTACCTATGGACACCAACAACAAGACATACCAACATGCAGACAATCTAACTACACAAACTATAGTAAAATGATCATTTCAGCATGTAAGGGTAACCTGAGAGACTCCGTATTGGCCATTCTCTACTTACCTACGGACACCAACAACAAGACATACCAACATGCAGACAATCTAACTACACAAACTATAGTAAAATGATCATTTCAGCATGTAAGGGTAACCGGAAAGACTCCGTATTGGCCATTCTCTACTTACCTATGGACACCAACAACAAGACATACCAACATGCAGACAATCTAACTACACAAACTATAGTAAAATGATCATTTCAGCATGTAAGGGTGACCGGAGAGACTCCGTATTGGCCATTCTCTACTTACCTATGGACACCAACAACAAGACATACCAACATGCAGACAATCTAACTACACAAACTATAGTAAAATGATCATTTCAGCATGTAAGGGTGACCGGAGAGACTCCGTATTGGCCATTCTCTACTTACCTATGGACACCAACAACAAGATATACCAACATGGAGACAATCTAACTACACAAACTATAGTAAAATGATCATTTCAGCATGTAAGGGTAACCGGAGAGACTCCGTATTGGCCATTCTCTACTTACCTATGGACACCAACAACAAGACATACCAACATGCAGACAATCTAACTACACAAACTATAGTAAAATGATCATTTCAGCATGTAAGGGTAACCGGAGAGACTCCGTATTGGCCATTCTCTACATACCTATGGACACCAACAACAAGACATAACAACATGCAGACAATCTAACTACACAACTATAGTAAAATGATCATTTCAGCATGTAAGGGTAACCGGAGAGACACCGTATTGGCCATTCTCTACTTACCTATGGACACCAACAACAAGACATAACAACATGCAGACAATCTAACTACACAAACTATAGTAAAATGATCATTTCAGCATGTAAGGGTGACCGGAGAGACTCCGTATTGGCCATTCTCTACTTACCTATGGACACCAACAACAAGACATACCAACATGCAGACAATCTAACTACACAAACTATAGTAAAATGATCATTTCAGCATGTAAGGGTAACCGGGGAGACTCCGTATTGCTCATTCTCTACTTACCTATGGACACCAACAACAAGACATACCAACATGCAGACAATCTAACTACACAACTATAGTAAAATGATCATTTCAGCATGTAAGGGTAACCTGAGAGACTCCGTATTGGCCATTCTCTACTTACCTACGGACACCAACAACAAGACATACCAACATGCAGACAATCTAACTACACAAACTATAGTAAAATGATCATTTCAGCATGTAAGGGTAACCGGAAAGACTCCGTATTGGCCATTCTCTACTTACCTATGGACACCAACAACAAGACATACCAACATGCAGACAATCTAACTACACAAACTATAGTAAAATGATCATTTCAGCATGTAAGGGTGACCGGAGAGACTCCGTATTGGCCATTCTCTACTTACCTATGGACACCAACAACAAGACATACCAACATGCAGACAATCTAACTACACAAACTATAGTAAAATGATCATTTCAGCATGTAAGGGTGACCGGAGAGACTCCGTATTGGCCATTCTCTACTTACCTATGGACACCAACAACAAGATATACCAACATGGAGACAATCTAACTACACAAACTATAGTAAAATGATCATTTCAGCATGTAAGGGTAACCGGAGAGACTCCGTATTGGCCATTCTCTACTTACCTATGGACACCAACAACAAGACATACCAACATGCAGACAATCTAACTACACAAACTATAGTAAAATGATCATTTCAGCATGTAAGGGTAACCGGAGAGACTCCGTATTGGCCATTCTCTACATACCTATGGACACCAACAACAAGACATAACAACATGCAGACAATCTAACTACACAACTATAGTAAAATGATCATTTCAGCATGTAAGGGTAACCGGAGAGACACCGTATTGGCCATTCTCTACTTACCTATGGACACCAACAACAAGACATAACAACATGCAGACAATCTAACTACACAAACTATAGTAAAATGATCATTTCAGCATGTAAGGGTGACCGGAGAGACTCCGTATTGGCCATTCTCTACTTACCTATGGACACCAACAACAAGACATACCAACATGCAGACAATCTAACTACACAAACTATAGTAAAATGATCATTTCAGCATGTAAGGGTAACCGGGGAGACTCCGTATTGGCCATTCTCTACATACCTATGGACACCAACAACAAGACATAACAAAATGCAGACAATCTAACTACACAACTATAGTAAAATGATCATTTCAGCATGTAAGGGTAACCGGGGAGACACCGTATTGGCCATTCTCTACTTACCTATGGACACCAACAACAAGGTATACCAACATGCAGACAATCTAACTACACAAACTATAGTAAAATGATCATTTCAGCATGTAAGGGTAACCGGAGAGACTCCGTATTGGCCATTATCTACTTACCTATGGACACCAACAACAAGGTATACCAACATGCAGACAATCTAACTACACAAACTATAGTAAAATGATCATTTCAGCATGTAAGGGTAACCGGAGAGACTCCGTATTGGCCATTCTCTACTTACCTATGGACACCAACAACAAGACATACCAACATGCAGACAATCTAACTACACAAACTGTAGTAAAATGATCATTTCAGCATGTAAGGGTAACCGGAGAGAGTATTGGCCATTCTCTTCTTACCTATGGACACCAACAACAAGACATACCAACATGCAGACAATCTAATGAAAAACTCACCATAAGATATTATGAACAGTTACAAATATCCACTGCCTTCTAATTTCTTTTGACCGATGGTAGCCACTACTTGGAAAAGAAATATAAAAATTTACATTCAGGTAAATACCACAAAAAATGCGGCTTCTTTGGTCATTTTTTTATTTTAACAAATGGTGATAAAACTATAGCTTTTTCTTTAATGAATTAAGACTAAAATTCGTTTTGGTTGAGTGTTAAAAAGTCACTATCTGATAATTATTGTGTTTTTGTGTCGACTCTTCTGTATTTTCTGTTCGAATAACCCAACGAAAAGAGAGTATCTTTTTGTTGGATCATTAAACGATATGTTTAATTAAATTAGATTACATTATTATTCTTAGTTCTTTTTGCATCAGATTAATATGTAATTTTTTGTTTGTCTATTTTCTTTTCCGTTTTTTTCATTTAATTTATTTATTATTTCTTCTTTTCCCCAAATTATTTTATATTTTCATCACACATCATTATAATGATCTATTCATTCTTTTGTATAAAAATTCAAAGGTTTAAAAGTTGACGTTTCCATACATACCATGAAATTGACAAATATCTATAGTCCAGAAAAATAAATAATTAATATTAAAACACCCGTTCGTTTTTATTTCAATGATTTTTTTTAAACTGAATTATCAGTTTCTCCATTATGTTTGTATTATTTTATTTTACTGCAGATCTGCATGTAGGCCAGTAACACCGTCTTTTACAAATATACCAAAAATGAACTCTTCTGGCATATATGTCAATTCTTTTACCGTTTCTTTAGCATACATGATATTAAATATACCAAATGATATAATGGTTGGCCTATTCCCGTCAACTTTTTTTCTACTTCTATTTACTCAAGTATTTCTATAACGTGTTAGGGCTGCACATAAAAAAAATAATGTAAACATTTTGTGTTAAATAATTCATGATGGAATAGGGTTTTTGATATATTTTTTTTCTAGAATTAAATAATAATGTGTTTATTGATGTAAATTATCCAGGGAGAGCTTAGTGGCTTTATATTTCCATAAATATTTTGCTGTCCTTTAGTAAGCTTATCAAATTTTTGAACTACTGTTTCCTCGGCTTGTTGAGTTTTTCGCAAAGTCGGTTAGATATTATGATTTGTTCGTTGAGAGAATATTTATTGCATTCGATTATTACAATGATGAATGTTCTATATTCATTTTAATATTGCATATATCATATTTATTGCATTCGATTATTACAATGATGAATGTTCTATATTCATTTTAATATTGCATATATCATATTTATTGCATTCGATTATTACAATGATGAATGTTCTATATTCATTTTAATATTGCATATATCATATTTTGGTGACTGTAGAGTTTTGCAGCGGTGACTATGGTTTATCGAAGCGTGGCCTTTTCGCCATATGGAAAACATCTCTCGTAGACTGACGCTAAGCAGTTTTCCATGCTCTGGTGTCAGGATTTCTCTCTGTACTTTTTTTAAAGGTATTTCAACCTCGCAGGTCATTGATTCTTATTTAAATATGATAAATGAAATAACTAAACAAAATATTCAAATAATAAAATTTAAAAAAACTGTAAATAGGTAAAATAATAAAAATCAATAATAAACTTCTGTGTGAGTTATATATTTAGTTTCCATTTATCAAAAATGAGAGAAAATGTAATTTGAAAACCTTAGAAAGGAACACTTCAAAATTTATGACTGAATTATCATTCTAGAAAATATGTTAGGCTTTCGAATAATTAATTACCACTCGACACGATTTCAAAATATTTTTTGAGATATATAAAAAAATATACACAAAAAGTTCAGAACTGTTCATATCAGTTGTTAAAAAATGTTTTCTTGGTAATTTCACAACTCAAAGGCACATAAAATTATTATCATTGTTTTTATGAGATCCGAGACAAAAAAAAAAAAAAAAAAAAAAAAAAAACCGTTTCAAATCACCGTCACGTTTTTTGGGTTGGGGGTTTAAGGTCAGTAAAACTGCTAGGTCATAACCGTCCGAAGACTTTAGTGAAATCGAGTATAGTGTAATGTGGTTGAACAGAGTTAGCAATTAGTATTTAAGACAATGTTGCTTTGGAAAATAAATACTATAGCATAGATACAAAAATAAAAATGTAGAATGTTCTTTTGGGAGGAAAAACCGACAATGTTGTTTTGGAGTGAATTACCACTCCACACGAATAGATAGAAGAACCAAAAATATACATATACATATATATGTAAATATATTTATTTATTTTTATTATTGTTATTTTAAATGTTTATTCGCTCATATTATTTATTTGTTTACTTTGATTTTGGTATTTATTTACTTTATTAATTTATTTTTTATTTCTATATATATATATATGTATATATATATATATATATATATATATATATATATATATATATTTGTGTGTTTAAGTATGTAGGTACCTATATGGTTTAAAGTATATACAGTAGATTACATTATAGTTTTTGGGAGACAGAAACACTATATCTACTTTTTTCCATATTTTCACAAGAAAGGTTTACAGCTTTGAAAGGAAACGCCTTGTCAGTGGAATAGCCCTGAAGCAAGAAACCTTTTAACACCAAACCGTAAGAACTGGATTTTTTCTTCGCGCGATATTTGCAAATAAAAACAGTTTTTCGGTGGGAGGATACTGGTTTAAAGCCTCCTTCTCTTTTCTCTAATCTAGATTTTTTTTTGTAATATGTATTTTTGTGCTCAAAATTACCGAAATTCAACCTCAGACGCAGAAAGCGCAAACACAACATATTAATATATATATTTAAATTTGCAAGCCTTTCTTTGACGTAAAACCACATTAATGGAAGGAAATGAAAGTAATTTTTGATTTAGCACTCTAAAAATTGTATTCATTATTTCATATCAGGAAGTAAAATGCGTACCTTATAAGTTATTACTATGGGATTCCCTCAAAGTAGACGTTTTATTCGAACAGCCCAAATAATTCTTGAAATATTAAATTTTATCGCAGGCGAAATTGCTATCAAAATTTTGGATAATCTATGTTAGAGAGGGGTCTCCCGTAGTCTAGTGGCTAGCGCGCTGGATTCATAAGCGGGAGATGGTGGGTTCGATTCCCACCTCCGGCAGGGATTTTCTCATCTCAAGGCTCGCTGGGAAAATTCCTCGCTGCACCCTGGATGTCGGCGCTAATGACCAAGAAGTAGATGCGCCGTAAAAAAAAAAAAAAAAAAAAAAAAAAAAAAAAAAAAAAAAAAAAAAATCTATGTTAGTAATTTAGTCAAATCTTGTGGATCAGGTTTTTCTTATGTAGTTTGCAAGTATATTTTTAATGGTTTAGGAATTTATTGTATAAAATGTCACGTAAGCACAAATTCTCGTTTTCTAGCTAGAAAGCCTTTGACGGTTATGTTTTATTTCTCGTTAATTGGTATCTGTTATTCTCCACCAGTTATGTTTTATTTCTCGTTAATTGGTATCTGTTATCCTCCACCAGTTATGTTCACTTTCGTTGTGTATTTGTAACTTTAATAATACTCATACACATCCCAGTGGGTTATTTCCACTGTATGACCAAAATCTAAATAACACTTTTTTTTTTCTTTTTTTTAACGGCGCATCTACATATTGGTCATTAGCGCCGGGCTATCTACAGGTTTCCACCCTTTTCTAATGCCAACAGCACGTGGTCGGTCACCCATTCAGGTACTGGACCACGCCCGACGCTGCTTATCTTCGGTGATCTATGGGAACCGGTGCATTCAACGTGGCTATGGCCGTTGGCCCTAAATAACACATATTGGAAACTTTAACACTGCTCTTCTTTTCTTCTTTTGGATGAAATTGAGAGATAAATAATTAAAATCCTCTCAAAGGAAATCATGAACCAGTGAAAGCCCTGAGTCCACGCTTCAGTGCCTCTAGCCCACCCTTCTGTTTACCTTACACTGGAAGGATCCTCCTACTACGCCATCTTGAATTTGTTTCATCCATAAATATATTTATCCACCCATTTTCTCGAGAAAACACTTTTCTCATTCTTCTCATTTTTCTCATCTTCGTATGGGGACAGCATTGAATAATTAGAGCTTTAAAACATGCGAAGAAGACTTTAAAACATTAACAATGGGTTATCGTTTCTGACCTCGTGATAAGAAATCTGGATTTCTTATGGAAGCTTTATGCTTATGCCAAGACAGATGATTGACTCAAGAACGCATCGTAGTTAAGATCTCGTGAAGCACAATGTATAAGTCGTGTGAGAGTATGATTTTGACTTCAGAACAGAATCCACGTTGTTCGGGAAGGCACGAACTGTGGAAGTTGCACGAGAGCTTTGTGGTCTTGATATCATGACATGGATTTTGGAGGTCCCAGTAGAGTGTTTTTGTAATGACCTCTTGACACGGACTGAGAAAGTCGTACGAGAGTGTTATGGATTTCGCCTCAAGAAATGGACTCTGGAGAGGTCTCATAAGAGTCTTGTGGTTATAACCTCAAGTCACGGACTTGCACATATTGCAAGACACGGAGTTGCACGAGAGTGCTGTGATCTAGATATCATGACTTGGACTTTGGAGTTCCAAATAGAGTGTTTTTCTGATGACCTCATGTCTTGTACTGTTGAATTCCTACATGAATGTCATGGTTTTGACTCTGGTGGTCCGACGAGAGTATTTTGGTTATATCCTCATGTCAAGGGACGGTGGGAGGCGAACGAACGTGTTGTGGTCTTTTGAGGCATGGACTTTGGAGGTCCCAGTACAGTGTTCTTCTAAAGACCTCTTGCCACTGACTGTGGAAGTCGTACGTGAATGTTGTGGTTTTGACTCTGGTGGTCCCACGAGAGTATTTTGGTTATGTCCTCAAGACACGGACTGCGGGAAACGTACGAAAGTGTTGTGGTCTTTGGAGACATGGAATTTGGAAGTCCTAGTGTTTCTGTAAGTGGAAGTGTATCTGTAATGACCTCTTGACACGGACTGTGGAAGTCGTACGATAGTGTTATGGACCTCTGGACATAGAGTATTGAGGGCCCAAAATAGTGTTGTTGTTATAAAACCTCAAGACACGGACTTCGAGAGTTCCACAAGAGTGTTGTTGTCTAGGATATCATGGCTTGGACTCGGGAGGTACCAGTGGATTGTTTTTGTAATGACCTCATGGTACGGACTGTGGAGGTCAAAGGAGTTCAAGTGTTGATCTCATGACATGTACTCCGGAGGCCCCCAAAAGTGTTTTGTTAGTGAAATTATTGATTTTACTATGAATGTTTTAAACGGTCATAACATAACATCTCAAGAGAGCGAGTGGCTCAACCTCCATAACAGGGACGGTGGAAGAATCAGAAGAGAGTTCTGTTTTTGATCTCATGTCACGGACTCTTGAAGTCTTCAGAGAGCATTGTTGTTATCCACTGATGAGATGGACTATGTACGTCACAAGAGAGAGTTATGGTTGCCACCTCATTATAACAAGAGCCTAAGATTCTAGAGATCTCAGGAGCATTTGTAGCCTCATATGCACTTCTTGGATGGCCTGTGAAAGAGAGCGTACTGATCTCATGATAGGAAACCCCATAAATTTGGCATTTGCGTTTTCCCAATTAAAGTCACAATTGCCGCGTCAAACCCAATTTCAATGTCAGTACTTTATTCTAAATGCTAATTCCATATAATGTAAATTGGTTTAAAAACACCACATAATTCTCTGATTTTTAAGAAAATATTATTACGAAAAATAAATCCCTTAATAATGGCTACCTTTGAAGTACATTGTACCAAAGGATTTTTCCCTGGAAAAGGCGGGAAGGCAATAAGCGTTGCCAAGGCAACAGTCCTGTCAATTCCCGGGTTATTGGTGTTTTACATATTTATGTAAGCGGTGACGGTCCCCGGAGAGCTGGCCAAGATTGAATTTCCCTTCCCCCGTTCCCGTTTCGGCCCGGAATGACGTTTGATTGCGTTTTATTCAAGGGTTCCACCCTTCCTCCTAGTCCCTATTAAATCCTATACTCTCACCCTTTTCTGCTTCTTTTATTTTTCATTTTTTTTTTTTTTTTCCTAAGCCAGGACTTTCCTTGGAAAATTTCATGAGGAGTACCGTCGGTCGATATTCCAGGGAAATGAAATCTGAGAAAACGAAGAGAATTTCAATTTGTATTGCTTTCTGGTATTTTCATCATCTCTATGGAATTTCAAAGAAGCACATTGTTCACAGAGCTTTTTATTAACACCGAACAAGTTTTGATATTCAATACAAGACTCTAGTCAGAATTTGATATTCAATGATTTATTTCAGAAATAAATATAGTAGTCAAGGAAGTAAAGTAACCAAAACCCCTTTCTGGAAGCGTATTACGTCGTTATAAAGCGCATCGACATCTTGGCCATTAACGCCAACATCCAGGGTGCAGCGAGGAATTTTCCCAACGAGGTGTTAGTGAGAAAATTCCTGCCGCCGGCGGGAATCGAACCCATCATTTTCCGCATATGAATCTATTGCGTTAACCACTAGACCACGAGTAGACCCCTATATTCATTATTGAACCGAAAATCACAATACTAAAAACAAACTGATCCTTTTCAAATCACTACTGCAACCGATCGCTCTTCGACTCCAGCCACTGGCCGGAGCAAAAGGGGAGCTTGGGTAGGTCCCTGTCAACGTCATCTGAGCGTCTTTCTGACGTTACTCGAGAAAGAAGTTGGGAGGCCTTGAGCACAGAACACTCATATTCTATCACAGCACGCACGGAGAAAAAAAACAGGCTACTCGCATCTACTTTCAGGCTGCCCGCAGCCAGAAAACTGTGACTCAGTGCCAGTATTTTGAAATAGGACATTTTAGTTTAAAATAGGATTCCACATATTTTAGCCTAAAATAGGATTCCACTAGTTAGAGTGCCCGCATTTTATAATAGAGTGCTGGAATGCTAATTCTGCATCCTATAGTAGAGTTCTCACGCCCAAAGCTAGCATCCAACAATAGAGTGCCCAGCACTCTACTTTCAAGTGCGTACCCCTAGACTTTAGATTGCTGGCACTCTGTTACTGGCTTCTAGCAGCCTACCCATATAGGCTGCGAGCATCCTGATGTTTGCTTCCTGTATCCTACCCCTATAGGCTGCTAGCATCCTATATGGATGGGTTACATTGACCCCATCCATATAGGATGCTAGCAGCCTACAGAGAGATGACTTTATTATGTGGATAAAAAAGAACAAAGGTAAATTCAGAGTAATAATAATGAGACTTTATTTGGGTGTAATTTACATATACACTTCTTAACAATTAGATATTTACAAGTAGGTATGAGGTATAAACTTTTTAACAAATATAGATATTTACAAGTATTAGGTTTTAGGTATAATGTACTTATGAACAATATTGAACAAGTAGGTCTTTGTTCTTTTTTATCCACATAATAAAGTCATCTCTCTGTAGGCTGCTAGCATTACAGCACCCTATTATAAAGTGCGGGCACTCTAACTAGTGGAATCCTATTTTAGGCTGAAATATGTGGAATCCTATTTTAGACTAAAATGTCCTATTTCAAAATACTGGCACTGAGTCACAGTTTTCAGGCTGCCGGCAGGCTGTTTTTTTTTTCTCAGTGCGGGATGTATTGATTTATAGAATGTAATAACCAGTAATGAAATCAATTAAGAAAAAATAAAGTTTTAGCTCCACAGCAACAATAAAATCTATTAAAGCTGAGACTCCACAGGATTCGGGGAAGCTCACACTCCGATATCTGAGGACCACACATCCCATTAGGAAAATCTAGGCACCATTCTTCGCTAACCAGCCGGCTCAGGCGCATAGTGTCATCCAGATCGACAGATCAGGATTGCTAAAACACTGGCATCGTGAAAGCTCACACGGCCCTCGTCATCTAGCGCCGCTCACACACAACTATCGACACAGATCGCACCAAGATCGGCAGCCCTCAATCATATCATCGGAATCATACCCTCCGTTGGATATTCCGTTCCAGCTAAGTCTGAAACGTGTTGTTTCCATATCGTTATTTTTATTTGAAGAGCATTTTATACTACCACTAAGCGATGAATCCAGAGAAAGTGCTGCTGGGAAGTAAATTTATCCTGTTGTATTTTCGATAGGACATTCGTGTGCATAATTCTCTTCAAAGACCAACAAATAAATTTTATCATACATTTTTAATAGTTAGTCAAAGTATTTTCACACAGTTACTACATGTCACATATTTCACTTATCTTTTGTGTTTCATATTTGATCCAAAGAAAGCGGATATGCTGAAAGCTAATAGGTATACACATTTTTTTTTTCTTGAAAACATAAAATCAATTTTCCCCAAGTACTATCATTTCATCTTAAGAAATAAGTGGGATTTCTAATAAAATTTGATTAACGATATGTAAATGATTCTTCTGCTGATCTTTTCAAGTCTTTAGGTCTGTATATTATTGATTTAGAACTCCTCTCCACCTAAATCAGGCCCTTCTCAATCTCAGGCAGATTTGGACCCTTGAAGACTGGAATCAATCATTCGTTAACCTTCCTTAACGAGCATTTAGGCCTCAATTTCTTCAATCAATCCCGGCCTGTTTTCCCCAATAACTAGATTTTTTTTTCTTTTTATATTCTTTTTTTCATTCGATTATTTCAATGATTTGATCTCAGGATTAATTTTGGGTGTTTCATATCGGTAAAGGATTATAACACAGAAACTAAACCACAAGTAAGTAAATAAATAATCTAACTCCACAGTACAGGGACAAAAATGTATGGTCTCTACTAAATAAATTGGCTTTACTAAAAAAAATGGCGCTTTCATATGCGCAGTGTTAGAACGGCTCTTTTCGAAGTTAATAAAATCATTGCGCTGAAATAATATAATGAAGTTTAAACTATATAGATCATTATGGAGGGAGCGTATGTTTGAACTGGTCCTTTGCCGCTATGAAGCAATTAATTACTCTGCCGTAGATGCAGCGTAAAATATTCCTTCTTGAAATGTTATTGGTCACTTTACGCAAGACAACAAACTGAGTGAAGCCAAACGTACAATTCAAACATGGTCACCTAGCTGCCATGATGTGAGGTGTGAGATGAAGTTGTCTTATGTCGTCTGAGGATCGGGCATTCCCTACTCAAACACTCCTAATTAATGAATAAAAGATAAATTTATACTTGCAGTCAGTGTAACAAGTACTCAGGTGCATAAGACCTGGCTAATAAGATAAAATCTTATGGCGTGTCTGGACTTTTGCCAGAGGTTAGCCAATTCGTTAGCCCTGTTTGTAAACATTTAAAACAACAATAATTTTCGTAGTGGTAATATAGAGAGAAAAGTGAGATATAAACATAAACTAAATCGGTTCATTAGGAGGGGGGGTTTACTCCTGACCCACAATACCAAGTCGCCACTACCAGCCGTGATTTTTGCTATATTTCGACGAAACTCGGTATTCGTAGTGGTAATTCACAGGTAAATATGTTTTTTAAAAATAAACTAAATCGGTTCATTAGGAGGGGGGGGGGGGTTTACTCCGGACCCAAATTACTAATGTACTCATACCGGTCGTAATTTCTGCTGTATTGTAACGAAAAGCGGTATAAGTCGTGGATAACTCATGAGAAAGAAGTGTTGTAAAAATGAGCTGAATCGGTCTATCGGAAAGGGGGGGTTTACTTTGTAATATGTTTCAATAGAAAAGCCCGCCAGACGTAGGTTCACAAAGCCGCCGCAAGGAGCGCTTTCTACCACTAGAGGTACCTGTATCCTGTTCCTGCGTTAGATCAAAATACGATAATATCGTCGATACAAAAGCAAACTAACGAATATGAAAATCACCACTTTTCAGAGTTGAAAAGTATTTATTCATAACTTTTTTTTGGACAGTCAAATATTCGGCAGATTTGACCTTTTGATAGTAGAATACTTTCCCTTTAATAGAGTGAAGTCAGATTGAAGAATTTGCCGGAAATAAGTCCAGCAGAAATTATTAAAGATGGACAATAAAAGATGCATTTTTTCATATTCGTTAGTTTGCATTTGTATCGACGATATGTATGTGTATTTAACCGAAGTATTTAATTTTGATAAATAAAAAAAAAAAAAATCAGTATCGTAACAGGCCACAAGTGACAAGAGGGCAGATACTGTTGAAGTATCTGATGTTTGAGCATATGGAAGACTAGGAAGATATTGAGGTCTATAATATGCTCCAGTCGCCTGATTTTCCCCTTTGCTTGTAACCATTAACAACCCCTAATCCAACCCTCAAATGCCTACATAAGATAAAATATGTAGTTTTCTATAAATTAAATCTATTTAAATTATTATGAAAAATCAGTACCGTACAGGAAAGTCAGTACCGGAAAAAAGTCCGACTCGCAGGAACTGCGTCATCTTAGCGCGGTTCCAGTTCATTTTTTTTTTTTTTTTTTTTTTTTTTTTTTTTTTACGGCTCATCTACTTCTAGGTCATTAGCGCCGACATCCAGGGTTTAGCGAGGAATTTTACCAGCAAGCCGTGGGATGATAAAATTCCTTCCGGAGGTTGGGAATCGAACCCACCATCTCCCGCTTATGAATCCAAGGCGCTAGCCATTAGACCACGGGAGACCCCGGTTCCTATTCATATCCCTATTCTCATTTGAAAAGCATAGAATAGAAACAGATAATATTTTTCTCGGCATTTGTTCAAAGGGTTTTATGGCTATACCTGGGGTCGGGTCCGCAAGACCCTAGAAACCGCTTCTACCGATACTTCATTTCATACGTTTCAATGAATTGGAAAATATCAAATATTTTCACACATTCCTGTGTTCTTCTACTATAGTAATAATTCTACAGATAAAATCAATTAAAAAATAAAATAAAATAACCAACAGCATAAAGGCAATTGAAAATATTCAAAAGACGTCATCGAATCTTTTTCTCTTGGCAAGCTATATTTCTAACAATGAATTGTTTTTCTTATTTTGCCTAATCTGTTTTATTGTAAAATACATTATCCAACTATAAGCAATTAAAAAATAACAAGGAATAAAAACAGACAAAAAGAACAGTTCGAATAAGCAAAATCAATTACTTTAATGTTTTAAGCACTTATTTCTCCGATTGACATCGCCTAATCAAAACTTTCATCAGAACCTTTTTTGTAGAGCATTTAGTAAGCTTTCTAATGGTATTCTTTTGTTTACAAGGATTCTCAACCTTTTTCGAGATATTAAGGAAAATATACAAAGTTACCAAAACTTTTTATGTCTGTTAATAAAATATTTTATTCTAACCCTTCCTTAACTCCAAACGTAACCAAAATTTCAACATATTAGTTTTAATGATAGTAAAACATGTAGAAAATGTTTCAACTGAATCCCATGATTCTAAGCACCCAAACCAAAAACGGTATTCAAAAACTATTTTTCCAATTTTCTCAAAAACGGTTAAAGATATCGCATTGAAAATGGTTTCATTCGTTTTCCTAGCCAAAGAAGCCTATAAAACGAGTACTTACAAGCTTATGAACTAAAAAACGTAAGCGTTACGATTTATTTTGTGCGAATTTCGCCCCTAACGCCATTTTCCAGTGGGCGGATTTTGCTGGTTAACGAACTTGACCTTTCAAATCGGGCGACAGATTTTTGTACCAAATTTCATCAAAATCGGACCATTAGGGAGGCCAGAAATCCGCGAACAGACAAATATATATATATATATATATATATATATATATATATATATATAAATATATATATATATATATATATATATATATATATATATATAAATATATATATATATATATATACACACAAATTTTAACCACCGTTATTTTCGGTCTCTAGGGGTTCTGAAACGCGAAATTTTCTAGTCGGCACTTCCGGATTGTTTCATTGTATCAACCTTATAAGCGGGGTTCCTCCCTATCGGGGAGGGAGGAACCGCGCTAATAAAGGGACAAGATAGTTAGATACTGCAGAGTTATCTGTTTTTTTACTATATGGTACATTAGTGTCGTCAGTACTATGCTTCGGACCCCCTACTTAATAGGTACTATCTAGGTTAGCTTAGAGAAGGCCTGATATTCCCGACTCCGACCCTCCAACAACGACACAAGAAGATAAAATCTTAGGTGGCGACTTGGGTCCTCCACTAAATAAGAATTTTTACAATTTAAATAGCAAATCATCTTTGTAAAGGCCCCGGAATGTTAAATGGATCATTAAATAAATATGTTTTGACAAATACCATTTAGAGAATTGATCGAAGTATGCTTTCCAACCACCCCAAAAGAAGTGTAAGTGTTTTGATAGGAGTTCCCCAACACGAACAGCGTAGGGTTTCAAGTAATAATGCACTATTCCCCCTTCTCACCGCTTTCCCACCAGCTCTAATTCAAAACAGCCGACTCCTCCAACCAAGGGGTCGCCCTTCTTTCTGCTTTTTATCCTGTTCCTTTATCAATTGCAGACACTAAGACCTGTGAAATAAACACTAAAGGGAATCCTGAGCCTTTTCAGGAACACTCAATAGGATATTACGCTCGTTACGTTCTATATTTAAAAAGTCCGATTCGCAGGAACTGCATTATCTAAGCGTATTTCCGTTCATATCCCTAGTGACATTACTAAAGGTATAGAAGCAGTTATTGGTAGGGTTTCATCTTTCCTTAAAAATTTGAAAGCGCCAAAAATGACAACTGGCAGTATCCTAAACGGAAATGACTTCCCGGCTTTTCAACGGTCGCTCTAGGAAAACAGTATTACGAATTAGTTTTAAATTGTCTTGCTTTATTACTAAAATACTAATTTTACTGATAAATGCAATTCAAAACAAAAAAACAACCAATATTAGTGAACTTCAGTAAGTTAAACAAAGACAAAACCCCGTTCAAAAGAACTAACACTCTCGAAGTATGCACTTATTCCTCCCATAGAGATCACTGCATCGAAAATTGCTTCAGAATTTTTTTTGTTGAAAAAAATTTAGTAAGCTTTCGAATGGTCGCGTTACATTTACCATAATTTCCCAACCGTTTTATAGATATTAACGAAAATATACAAAGACCCCAAAACATTTCATGCCTATTAATAACATACTTTTTTAAGAATACTTCCTTAACTCCAAATGTAACCAAAATTTAAACGTCTTAGTTTAGTTGCATTTCAAACATGTTTAAAATATATCAATCGAATCCCTCGACCTAAAGTACTCAAATGAGTAACAAAACCTTTATTCCCTACTTTTCTCAAAAACGTTTACAGGTAATCTAAGCCTTACAGCTTTTCCTAGGCCAAGGAACCTGTAAAACAAGTACAGGGCATCACAAAAATAATGGTCATCCGTTGGCAGTATGATTCTCCAATGCGAGATCGGAAAAAAGAACCCCTATATTGACCCCCGAAAAATTGACCTTGAAATGCTATTCAAATATGTCAATTTTGCGGGGGTCAATATGGGGGTTATTTCTTCTGATCTCGCATTGGAGAATCATCTGGCCAACGGATGACTTTTTTTTTTGACACCCTGTACCTGCAAGCACATGAACTCAAAAAAGTAAGGGTTAAGATTTTTTTCGCGCGATTTCACTTCAAAAACCATGTCCCACTGGTCAGATTCTGCTGGTTAGCGAACCTGACTTTCAAATTGGACGAAAGATTTTTGTACCGAATTTCATCAAAATTGTACCATTTTTGAGCTTGTGTGAGAGTAAACAGACAAATATTTGTAATTTGAACCACCGTTGTTTTCGAGATCCAGGGGGTCAGAAACATAAAATTTTCTAGTCAGCACTTCCAGAATTGGCCATGAGGTTAACCTTATAAGCGGGTTTCCTACCTATGGAGGGAGGAAGGGAACCTAGGCAGAAAATATGATCTCTATGAGGCTCTCTTAAGATCAAGTGATCCTTTTATTTGAGAAAAATATATCCTTAGAATCGATTCCTCAAGGACAAGGAAGGATGCATCATCACGTCTACCAACCCCCTACAGCATAAACATCTCGAGTATGCTCCTCACCCCTGGTTCCTTCTAGAGAGCCAAATCAACTTCCTAGGGGTTCCTTTTGTTACCCTCCCACCCCTGTCTCCCTATTATGGAGGGAGAAAAGTGTTTCCCTCTTAGATAATACATATTCCCCAGGCCATTATGATTCTCCACGTCCTTTTCCGTATGCTTTATGTCCCCTCGTTTTGAATGTTCTTTTTATCAACAATATTTCTCTGTTTATTTTATGCTTGTACAGTTTGTGACTTGAAGTAATCTAGAATATTTTTCTTACATCATTCATCATTTCCCAATGAACAAGAAGGATTGTTTATGATCAATTTAACACCGTAACGAACATTTTGGGTCCTTTGGAAGAACAGGAGACTAATCGATTACGTACGCTCCTCATAACGGGGCGAGGTTAGCTCAGTGGTAAAGCACTGGACTAATAAGCTGGAGGCCTGAATTCAAATCCCGAGCAAGCACAAAAGATTTTTTCTTCTAGTGCCTTCGTTCATGGGTTGAATTCGGCCTCCCTCACCGTCCCTAGGCCAACCCAGCCTTTAATTAATTTAATAATGGGTACCTTGGGTGCTAATGACTCTAGTAGTCGAAGCGGCCAAGGGGAAAATCAGGCGGCCGGAGCATAGTACTGACCACACTATCTCCCTAGTGTGCCGTATGGTCATGAATCAGATACCTCTATAGTATCTGCCCCTCAGGGCCCTCGTAGCCTGTTACGGGACTGATTTTTTTTTTTTTCTTTTTTTTTTTCTTTTTTTTTTTTCTTTTTTTTTAAGTTCCTCATAATGCAAGCATTCAATAAGTCCTGCAACATCCCTTAACCGCTTTCCTTGAATTCGTTTTGCAGGACCTTAACCCTAAAAGTTTTAATCGATATTGTTAGAATACAACAAAAATCCCTAAATCACCTGTATTCAAATATCTCTTGTATTATGCATTCGTTGTCCTACATGCTGTAGAGTTGGTAAAGCACCTTAATCGCAAGCATCCAAATATCGCTTGCAGGGTCCATCAGCTGTCCACATTCACTAGAGTTGGTAAAGCACCTTAATCACATGCATCATAATATCGCTTGCAGGGTCTATCAGCTGTCTACATTCAGCAGAGTTGGTAAAGCACCTTAATCGCAAACATCCTAATATCGCTTGCAGGGTCTATCAGCTGTCTACATTCAGCAGAGTTGGTAACGCACCTTAATCGCATGCATCCTAATATCGCTTCCAGGGTCTATCGGCTGTCTACATTCAGTAGAGTTGGTAAAGCACCTTAATCGCATGCATCGAAATATCGCTTGCAGGGTCTATCAGCTGTCTACATTCACTATAGTCGGTAACGCACCTTAATCGCATGCATCGAAATATTGCTTGCAGGTTCTATCAGCTGACTACATTCAGTTGAGTTGGCAAAGCACCTTAATCGCATGCATCCTAATATCGCTTTCAGGGTCTATCAGCAGTCTACATTCAGCAGAGTTGGTAAACACCATAATCGCATGCATCCTAATATCGCTTGCAGGGTCTATCAGATGTCCCAAATCAGCAGAAAGGCCCTCGCATGCCTTGGGCACGATATGTGTGCAACCTCGTACATTAAGTATGTCCTTCCAGGTTCCTTCAAACTCGTTGTTGGTGAGTCTTGTCTGGATAGATAATTTTGGTATCGCAACCTCCTTAATTTTATAATTCATAAACCCGGATAAGATACTCAAACTTGGAGGTATTTTCAGTCGGCCAAACCCATCCAGATCCAAGGCGGGTTGTTGCACACTTTAACTTAACTAAATCTTGGTTTGATGGTTTCCAGTAAGGACTAAATCAAATTTTGGTTGTATAATGGTTGTCTCTAAATGGCTACCCAAATATTGGTTTGATGGTTTCCAGTAAGAACCGACCAAAAATCTGAAACTGATAGTTGCCCGTAAAAGCCTGCCCAAATTTTGATCGACGGTTTCCAGGAAAAAGTCACCCAAATCGAAGGCAGGCGATACCTTTAATGGCCTACCTAAATCTAGGTTTCATGGTTTCAAGTAAGAACTAAACCAAATCTCAGGCTGTTGTTGTCCATAATAGCGTTTTTTTTATTACTCTGACCAATGCTATAAACAAATTAGAAAGTGAAAATAAAAATTACGGTGGTTGGGGAAGATTTTTTATATTGGTATGTAATGCGGTATTCTGGACACCCCCTTCTCTCATTATGGGACGATAATCTTTTTTTCCTAAAAACTTCTATCACATTAGTTATAAACAATATATATGTTTAGTTTAAGAAGTCAAGGGATGGTTGGGATTCGGCTAGGACAGCATTTAGGTGACCATGGTAAAGTGTCCTTCATTTTACCATGGTCACCTAAATGTTATAGCGGTCTTCCCCCCCCCCGCAATTTTAGTGCTGAAGAAGGCTGCCAGAGATCAGCCGAAACGTCTAAAATCAATTTTTGCTTGAAGATCTGACTTTTTCTTTCCCAGCCTGTTCACCTCATTATACCTAGTTTAGTTAAGAGGACAAAAAATTGCTCCTGCCTGGGGATATTTTATTTTTTATATAAATTGATTGTTTTGTTTCTTTGAAATATTTAGGAATGTGAAGGCCACTGATCTCTTCCTTGAAGGCAATTACCAACTTTATACTAGTTACTTATTGTCAGGTAAATAACCTGCAATTGAAAAATATTCGGTAAAAAAATACAGGGGTTCCAGACAAATAATTTTATATGAACGCAAAATGAATTCATTTTATAAGTGTTTAAAATCTTGAACAATGCTTAAAACAATAAAAATTAAACTTATTTGCATAAGAGCCAAGATGTTGTCACGATATATGTAGTAAATAGATTTATACTTAACTGCAGTCTTTAATTTTGCATTAAAATATCTTATTCATTTATTATGCTTGTTTAACTATTAATTACAACCGCTTAGACAATTCCTAAAATTGTTAAATTAAAAAATTAAATATTCCTAATATTTTTTCCTTGGCACTCTAAAAGGTTAAAATTTAATTACATACTTCCTTTTATGAAACGACTCTACAGACATTGCAATGTATAATTGACTATAAAGCACTTACTCAACGATAGCAAAGGACGAAGTTTTTTCGACATACCTGGTCCTGACTAAAGGCAGGCTACATTTCGACACGATAGGTTCATTAACCTACGAAAACACATAAAACTATTTTTAAAGCGATATCTGTATGCGTTTTCGAGAAACATTGAAACAACTAATTTTGGAACTTGATCCAGATGTTCGTCATTCATCTGATCTAAAATATTTTTTCCTTGGCACTCTAAAAGGATAAAATGCTTAAAATACATTCGCGAAAACTGGCCAAAAGGAGTGTAGATTTAAGAAACATCCGTTTAAAATGTATTATTTAGTAGTGTACGGTAATTATGTTTTCAATGTTGCAACATTTTCTATGGAGAGTGTATATTTTCCTCAGGTTTGGTAAACATAATTATAAACTGTTTATTCATGTCCTGTATTATTAGCATATCACCTAAAAAATAAAAACTGATTTTTGAAAAGTAGGAATAATAAATTTCATTTCGTCTATATAAACATCTCAGTCTCTTCAGTACAATAAAATTTATCTAATTTCATATAAATTAGTATTATCTTCATTAATTATAAAATTGTAATAATATTTATAATTAGGTAAATGTACTAAGTAAAACCGATAAGAACTCAGTTAAAAAAACGGAAATAAAATAAAATCTACACTTGAATAGTAGTCAAAGAAATATAATAAACTCCAGAAAAGAATCATTATATCGAATAATATTTTAACTAATTAATGAACACAATACTGAAAATATTTTTCTTTTGAAATTTTGATAGATGATACTGAGTAAAGTAACTAACAAAAATGTGATCATTCCTCTTAAAGTCATTCCGTTTGTGTTTTTATTGAATTCTTCTATTTATTAATTTTGAAGTAAAATAACTATAATAAATTTCTATCATATTTATTAACCAAATTAACAAAAATTTCAAACCATTAATTATCTTTGAATAAATCAAATTTCATATAAAAAATATAATTTCTTAGAAAACGTTTGAATACATTGGTAAGTGGCTTTGATAATAATTAAGGAAAAGGAATATAATTAAAAGAAAAACTTATTAATCTTCTAAACAAACTTTATTTATTTTACAAACAATATATCACACATAATAAACATGAAACGATAATACTTACGCTTTATTTTACTCATTCATGGTGTTCAAAATTAATTGAATAGTTCACAGATATCAAATAGTACAAAACAGGATTTATCATACACCTTCATTCAAGGATCTTTTCTTTAAAAAAAAAAAAAAGAAGTAATTTGAAGCACAAATATTATTGATTTTGACATTTTCAAGAAATATTAAGAGAAAAATATAAAAAAAGAAAAAAAAACATTTGGTTTATGAATATTGAGCAAACCAAAATCCATCCAAATTTACTATAATCAAAACACTAATATCAAAATTACAATTATTTATAAAATTAATTTTGTCAAGAAAAATATTAATAAATGTTTATATTATACTTAATTTACAGTAACTTAGCCGTATTGAATTAGAGTGTATAATTGAAGTGTTAAATAAAATGGTGTTTAACTGACTTCCTTGAGGTAACATATTTTACTTATTTCAGGCAAGCGTAATAAAACAAAAAAACAAAAAAAAACTGGAATGCATCCAAAATTTCATTATTAAATAATTTAATAGCCAATTAAGAGAGTACTCCTTTTTCCAATTTTTCTTTTTTCATTTTCAAAGAAATGTCTAACAAATATATGAGTAAAAAGAAGCATAAAATGTCTTGGGCCCACAGTGCAAAGCAGGAAAGCTAAATAGTTTCCATAAAAGAAGAAAATTTCAGAAATACGAATAAAATAATTGGCACTTTGCTAAGAATATTGGAACGCAAAGATCGGATATTTTGGGGAGTTTGACATTCTTAAGAGTGAGTGGGGGGGGGAGTATAAAAATGGCTATAGGCCCTTCAGGAATACAGGCGTCCAGGTGGTTGGGGGGTAAAAAATCGATTCTACCCCCAGAACACCGGGAAAGCAGTCCCGATACGGCCGATATCGTTCCCGTATGATGGATCGCGAGCAGACGATCGACCCGAGACGGAGGAACGGACATACCGAAGCACGGCACCTAAATGACTTAGTTAGGGGTGGTCGAATTAATTCTTAGGGCAGACGGCGGTCTCATTAGCCCCTGCGCAAGCGCCGACTTCCCCCCCTAGGGGTCACCCCCTCTCCTTCTTGAAGGGTTGGGAGGGGGAGGGGGAAGCTAGGGTTTTGTCTTCAAGAATATTCAACCTTTTGTGTTTCATTATTGACGTTCTTTTCTATAAATACTGGCACTTTAGGGTTGGAATAGAAATCAAAACTGGTGTTCCTCAAGGAGATATCCTTAGCCTCTCCTTTTCGTCGTTTATCGCAGAAGCAGAGCAAACTTATTTGTTAAAATAGGAACATAAAACATAATAGGAAGGCGAAGATAGTCGGAGTTTGGTCATTCACAAGCAAATATTAAAATACTACTCATGTTTATAAAAAGAAGACTTGCAAAAGGATACCTCACGAACTTCTGAGAAATGAACTTCTTATGGGCACGAAAATAAAAGATATTGCCTTTTTGAATTAAACAGGCACGATTTTCAATGTCAAGGCGCACATACGCAGTTTGCACAAAAACATCCGATCTGTACAACTTCAAGGTGAATATAGAGGTCTAATATTATATTTTAGGGGGGTGGGCGGGAAGGAAAATTAACCATGGGCCCGTGGTCTTTTTTTTACGCATTATAATTTGAACCTACTATTTTCCACTCCGTTCAATTACTAATGTTTTTAATTTGGTTTTCTGAGAAATTGCTGCTTTAAAGAATTCTATTAATAGAATTTGGCGATCCCCTGAATGTATTTGGACTGGGATCCGTAATTCCTCTCGGAGACACTGGTTATATGTTACTTTCCTGAGATAGTGCATTGGTTGGGTGGACATCGAGATATTGCAACAAAAGGCCAGACGAAATTGTGTTGCTTAGTCTAAGAATTGGACACAATAAGCTTAAATAAATGATGAATGCTAGATTTTTATTGGAAAATAAATTAGCTTAATCCTTTAAATTTTGTTATTCTGTATTTATAATACTTGGTTATGGAGTTCACCTTATCCCGAGGCGGGGATGAAAGGATTGTGTATACTTAACGTGTTTCATCCCCACAACTCCCCTTTATGGAAATATTTTTTAATATATTCAAAACACCTCAATGTTATTCACCCCTTTTATTCGGGTTTATTCTGTAAAGCCAGGTAATAATAATGGCACCTCATAGTTCAGCTTCCAGACTGCAAAAGGGGGGTTAACCGATATGTGCTTCAAAGAAAGAAAAATAGAAAAATAAAAAATGTGCATAGTTAAGTAGGTGAGATAGGGTTCACTAATGGCCTCAGCCCTTATCCCTGTTTACCGAAGCTATTGTGAACGAGTACAATAAGGCTGTCGTCAGGTAGTGGTGTTACTGATTTATGAACTAAGAGAGAAAGAGGATGTTTTGATGGGGTTCCTCAAGGGGTCTGTTTAAGCCCAACTCTATGTCCGTCATTCTAAATATACTGGGATGTTGAGTATTTTTTTTTTCTTAGGCAATTTAATTACATACTTCCTTTTAAGAAACGACTCTACAGTCATTGCAATGTATAATTAACAATAAAGCACAGGACGAAGGTTTTTGACATACCTGGTCCTGACTAAAGGCAGGCTACATTTCGACACGATAGGTTTATTAACGTACGAAAACGCATAAAACTATTTTTAAAGGGATATCTGTAAGCGTTTTCGAGAAACATTGAAACAACTAATTTTAACTGATTTTGGTTCTTGATCCAGATCTTCGTCATTCATCTGATCTAAAATGTTTAAATTTTGGTTGCGTTTGTTGTTAATGAACTTCTAGAGAAAAAAAATTATTGATCGACAGAAAATGTTTTCGGATCTTAGTATATTTTCTAAAATATTTTGAAAACGTTTGGGAAATCGTGGGAAGTGGTTGATGTACATTCGAAATCTTACTAAATTCCCTAAAAAAAAAAGGGTCAGATGTAATTTTCGATGGTGCGATGTCAATCCAAGAAATAAGTGCTTAAAACTTCAATATTGTTAGTTTTGTTCTTTTCAACGGGGTTTTGTCACTTTTTACCTAACGTTTTAATTGGTTATTGTTTTCTTAATTTCATTTAATAGTAAAATTAGTATTTTAATAAAATAAGGTATGAAAATGAGAAGCGTAGTGGTGATAGTGTTCCCCATGGCGAACGTTGAGAAGGTGGGGGGAGTCATTTCCGCTTAGAATACTATCAGTTTCCTGTTATGACGCCTTAAATCTTCCTTCTCTTTGAGATGTTATTTTATATTTCTCAAAATATCAAAACCTTCCAATAACTTCTCCTTTGCTAATGACACTGGAGATATGAACGGAACCGCGCTAAGATGACGCAGTTCCTGCGAGTCGGACTTTTTTATAGGTTTTCTTATATTAGAAAGTGAATGTAGCAATTTTTAATGCGATATCTGTGACTTTTTTTTTAGAAAAGTGGTTAAATCTAGTTTTCCTATCTAATTTTCGGTTTGGTACTTAGAAATAATGGGTTCAGTTGAAACTTATTTTAGAAGTTTAAGAGTCATCTATACTGAGATATTTAAATATTTGTGACGTTTAAAGTTAATAATGAAGTATTACAAAACAGAATTTTTATGATGTTCATAAGCAGTTTTTGGAATATCGTATATTTTCTCAAATATCTCAAAAACGGTTAGGAACGTGGAGCTGACAGTCTCACTTGGAGAAATAACAGTATAATACTTCGAAATTGTTTATTTAGTCGCTTTTACCAGTTCGTTGTGTTATTTAGCATAAATATGCCTTAGCGATGACTAATCTGAAAAAAAAAAACCGTTACAAAAAAGTGTTGGCTTGCGTTTGCGCATGCGCGGTGGCCATGTACGAAAAAGAAGACTTTATGTTATACAGTAGATTACATAGGGTTGTCGGGTGGACCTAAAGCATATTTATGTTCCTGAATTTGAGCATTAGGCTCCAAACGAAATTAATTTGTTTTTTTTTCTCAGTTTTTATTTTTTTATTAGCATTATTTTTAATTATTTTTTATTTAATTTTTAAATATTTTTTGTAATCGTTGCCTCACTGATGAGTGTATGCGTGTCCGGCGAAACGGATACTGTTTCTGAATCCAACAACACCTACAGAACATGAGATAATTATATTTATATTATGTTTTAAGCTTTCCTATCCAATTATTTTTGCCTGAACACTAAATTCCGACCCATCAGAAGAGCCATTAAAATAGGGCAGGAGAAAAAGTCTGACGCTTTGGTTAGAATTCCTTCTGGAATCGCCGCCCATAGGTCGTTATTCGTGATTGCACCGGGGTATTAAATGCATTGCTTCTTCATTACGCACACCCTTGCAAGGTGGGGCGTTTTATTGCTTCTGCTATTACAGCTCCAAGGAACCAGCTTTCCGAGAACCTGTTCCTTCTTGGTCTATAAGTCATAGCATCTCTCAGCATATACTAGGATGAACGCTGTTCGCGGTTACTTTTCTTGAGCAACACCCGAGAAATGAGTGGGGTGTTTCATACTAACATTTTGTGAGTAACGGATATGCAAAAATTGCGCATTGGGGTTGTAAACCAAGTAATACCCTAAAAGATAAAATTACTACAACGGTACTACACATTTAACACTTTAGGAAGATTTCTTTGCTTTAAAAAATGCTGCTGTTGCATTAGTATTTAATGAAAGAGGTGGTTCATACACCGAGAAAAAAAAAACAGCCTGCCGGCAGCCTGAAAACTGTGACTTAGTGCCAGTATTTTGAAATAGGACATTTTAGTCTAAAATAGGATTCCACATATTTCAACCTAAAATAGGATTCCACTAGTTAGAGTGCCCGCACTTTATAATAGGGTGCTGGAATGCTAGCAGCCTACAGAGAGATGACTTTATTATGTGGATAAAAAAGAACAAAGGTAAATTCAGAGTAATAATAATGAGACTTTATTTGGGTGTAATTTACATATACACTTCTTAACAAGTAGATATTTACAAGTAGGTAAGAGGTATACACTTTTTAACAAATATAGATATTTCCATCTTCAGTTGGTTCTATACCCGCAGCTCCATGTTATATTAAGGGAATATATTCTTGAAAAACAAACACAACTTTCTTCATTCTATTGTATATAACATCTGTTTTTAAATTTAATAATAAAAACAGATGTTATATACAATAGAATGAAGAAAGTTGTGTTTGTTTTTCAAGAATATATTCCCTTAATATAACATGGAGCTGCGGGTATAGAACCAACCGAAGATGGAGTTCAATAAGCCTGCTAAGCTGAGAACTGATGGAAGTCTTTTTTCCTTCATTTATGATCATATCCATAGAAAAAAACCTTATTTTAGATATATTTTGTAATTCCCTGACAGCTTTGAATTTACTGCGACATTTTAAACTAGAAAAAATGCCTATTTATGTTTCTTTTTAATTATATAAAACACAACAACAACAACTTTTCTCTTGTTATGAATAAAAATTTATTTTTGTTTCTGTTTGAAAAGATGCTGAAATCAACTGTCTTCGGCTTTATGAATGCGGCTATAAGTGTCATGAAAACAAAAAAAATATTTTATTTCTAGACCTACTTGTTCAATATTGTTCATAAGTACATTGTACCTAATACCTAATACTTGTAAATATCTATATTTGTTAAAAAGTGTATACCTGATACCTACTTGTAAATATCTACTTGTTAAGAAGTGTATATGTAAATTACACCCAAATAAAGTCTCATTATTATTACTCTGAATTTACCTTTGTTCTTTTTTATCCACATAATAAAGTCATCTCTCTGTAGGCTGCTAGCATCCTATATGGTTGGGGTCAATGTAACCCATCCATATAGGATGCTAGCAGCCTATAGGGGTAGGATACAGGAAGCAAACATCAGGATGCTCGCAGCCTATATGGGTAGGCTGCTAGAAGCCAGTAACATAGTGCCAGCAATCTAAAGTCTAGGGGTACGCACTTGAAAGTAGAGTGCTGGGCACTCTATTGTTGGATGCTAGCTTTGGGTGTGAGAACTCTACTATAGGATACAGAATTAGCATTCCAGCACTCTATTATAAAATGCGGGCATTCTAACTAGTGGAATCCTATTTTAGGCTAAAATATGTGGAATCCTATTTTAAACTAAAATGTCCTATTTCAAAATACTGGCACTGAGTCACAGTTTTCAGGCTGAGGGCAGCCTGAAAGTAGAAGCGAGCAGCCTGTTTTTTTTCTCCGTGTACGAACTCCAACTTCTAATAAACAGATTATAGATATTGTTCAATTCATTTATTATTGCTATGTGGAGAAGTTATATGCTGAGTTTTGTTGCCAAATAACAAAACTTTTGGTCATATATAGTGTTAACTATATAAATAAGTGTGTGCGCACATGCATATATATCTACTGCTTCCATACATCTTCATGGTCGTTTCTTCGGCAGAATGTTGGTCGTACATCAACTGAAAAATAGCCTGTCCAGCTTTCGTTTGCTTCGAACCTAGTTTTAGTTCTTTCCTCCGAAGGAAAGTAGCTATTGAGGTTGCACTCATGACGGAATTTTTGAAAAATTTCTTCAAATATTTATCGATCCCACCTAGTAGACACCGAAAATGACCCCCCGTTAAATTTGATATATATATATATATATATATATATATATATATATAAAATGACCCCCCGTTAAATTTTATACATATATATATATATATGCATATATATATATATATATATATATATATATATATATATATATACATATATGTGTCTGTTAACACAATAGTGGCCAGAATTTTTGTTTTTTCTTCACGAAACGTGGTATATAGCGTTCAATTAGCAAACGATTGAACGAGTTCGTTAACTACAAAAATCAGTTCACCGGGAGGGGGGGGGGGGGTTACCCCGGAGCCAAAACACTAATATGACCATGCCAGCCGTAGTTTTTGTTACATTTCAACGAAACTCGGTATTCGTTACGTTGATCTAAAGAGAGAAATACGTTGTAAAAATAACCTAAATCCGTTCATTAGGGGGGGGGGGATTACTCCGGACCCAAATTACTAATATACTCGTAATTTCTGCTGTATTGTAACGAAACGCGGAATACGCCGTGGGTATCTCATGAGATAGAAGTGTTGTAAAAATGAAGTACATCGGTCTATTGGAAAGGAGGGTTTACTTTAAACTCTGTTTCATTAGAACTAGCCCGCCAGACGTAGTTTCCCAAAGACACCGCGAGGAGCGCTAGCTCCCACTAGGGGGACTGTATCCTGTTCCTGCGTCAGATCAAAAGACGGAAAATGAAGTTTTTGTGTATTTATTAAGTAGTACAGTATCATGTATTAACATAACTCTGGAAGCAAATTATTTACAAAATTAATAATTGAACAGTTCTCATAAGAAATGTAAATGAGCAGAACTATTCACGTTTTTATATTATTTATGTAGGTTATTTACAGCAAATTATTCAGTAATGAAGTCTACACTACATAAAGTCTGAGGAAAGTGCTTAGTTATGTAGCTCCTGCGTGACGGACTTTTATATATTGAAATAGTCCATCACTGACTACAGAGAAATTTTTATATTTTTCATTTAATTATATTTTTAATGTATTACATTTATTATTGTTTTTTTTTCTTATTTTATTTTATGCGACTATACACATGAATGTGTATAAATACATATATGTATATATACAGGCATAAATTTATGTGTATGTATCGATATATACAATCAAATATCTGTAATATTATTCAAATAAGTTTTTTATTTATTTCCTTTACTTTAAGAGCTGCACAGCAATGGTGATCTGCCCTGAATGAATTTATATAAAATATAATAAATAAAATAATAAATTATAAGCTAAGGATCAGTAACGAATTTAAAAAATAAAGGATATGGAGAATGAATAATAAAAGAAAGTTAAAGAAAAGAATAATAATAAAAAATTATAAAGAAATATATAAGGAATTAATAAAATAAATAAATACAGAATTAAACGTATAATTTTAATGGTAATAATAAATAGTAATCATAATAATATTTGCGGAGTTGAAATCTGATTTATATTATCCTGAAATAAGAAACTTTGACTTGGGAGTTATGTGTGGTATAACTATATTTCATTATATGTCTTCGTCGTCTTTAAGTATGTCAGTATGGTATCAATGTGGGGGCTCCTATCAGATAACAGTTCACTGAGGCTTCGAGGAGTCAGTAACTTGTCTCTTTTAAGGCAGTCTATTAGTAAGTGTTTTTACAGTTAAAGGTACGTTACATGCCTCACATAGTTGGTTGTCTTGTCTTGTGAAGAGGTAGTCAGGTCATGGGTGAGTCGTGAATGTCCGATCCTAAGTCGTGTTAGTATTACTTCGTCGCGTCTTGTAATTGCGAATTGCTAATAAATTCTTGTAATTGTTTTTTGACTCGACAAATAGAATTCTTTTAGCATGAGCTTAAATACAATTGTAAAAATATATATATATTGGAAGCCTGTTAACTCTTTTTGGAGCAGTAAGTTTCATGCAACGCACATTTGACCAAATTCTTCTCTACTTCGTGGAAAGGCGTACACACTTTTCAAGCATACTATGTTCATTGATTGAAAGTAACATAGCAGTACTTGAAAGGTGAAGATGTACTGTTTGGAGTTTACATTAGTGACAGCTTGTTGATTGGGTCTGTTGAGCTCCTGCAGTTTTTTTTTTTTTTTAGGTTTTTTCTGCTTCTGTATTTGTCTTGTTCATTCGTGCTTCCATTCTACTTGCATACCTAATTCATAGATTTACCTAGCAACATTCTCAATATTGGTAACGCCTTCTTAGTGAGTGGAACCGGAAATCACTCCATGACCAAATCTACTGTTCACGTACGTGCTAAAATGTTGTCGTTTGCATTTCTAGCATAAAGAAATTATTCAAATATACATAATTATTGTCGAACAAAATGTTCGGATTTCTTCGGTTTGCTTGAAGGAAATTGTAATGGTTAAGATGTTTGCTCATAGGGTTTCAAGTATACTTACGTGAATATAACAGTCGAAAGTTTTATTATATTTCGGAACGTAAGTCCATATTCGTCGAGCTCAAAGTGATAAAAAATACATAAAATAAAAATAGAAAATACATTAAGAAAATAAGGAGGAAACTAACTATTGTAACAAATACGAAAATAAATAAATTAATAAATAATCTACTATATATTTGTCAAATACCACTCACTGACCTATCATCGCCCAGCCCAAACCACTTGACCGAAAAATTTAAATTTTGCATAAACACTCCCTTTAGAATGTAAACACTAAGAAAAGGTTGTTAGTAGTGGTTGTATGAAAGTTTTTTTTGATCTTCAATTTGTTAAACATTTTTAGAGGTGCTTGAATTTTTAGTTGGTTTTAAAGAGAGCACGCCTAGGCAGCATGCGTTGCTAGGACGACAACAGGTCAGCTGTTACCGTCCTGTATCTATTTCATAATATTATTTTTATTGGTGGTTCATTTCAACTATGATGGCAGAACTTTAATTCCTAGAAATAAACTGTGATATTGTCCCTCATAGAGTTTACGCTATATCTGGTTATGGTCCATCCGAGGTAATAATATCCAGAACCCTTGTACAGCCTCCTCACCCATCAGTCAGAGCACTTACAGGTAATGCTCGCAAATATAATGGGTGTTTCCAAATGACATCTTGGAAACATTACTTTGTAAATTTTAACATAATTTATTATTGACAAAGAATTTTAACCTGTAATGATTAAACTCCTGTTACTTGTGATAACGGGTTAACTCTAGGTTATCTGTCTCTTGACACTGGACCGGAACGCCCCAGTGTGAATAACATTATACTTTGATTACTTATCAATTGATGAATAACTTATAGTAAGAAGGGAACCATGCTATAATAAACTGCACAAAATTATGTTGTAGCGTTAATTTTGATACATTATTTAACACAATAAAATAACTAATTAAAGGCTGCGACGAAGCACGGGTGGTAAAAAATAAAGAGGGCCAAGTTAGGGAATACATAAAAAAAATATGTATATATAAAGACTGAATACATAGATTGGAGAAAATGATATATTTAATGTTAACTCAAATAATTATTTTTAAAAAAATAACGTTTTCAATTTCGCTGAACAATCATTACGTGAGGATACGCTTGTTCGTCCATTTATATTTGACGATAAACACATTCTGGTAGATCTTGTATCTTCAAACCATGTGAGATAATACTCTAGCCAAGAACACGAACTAGGAGTTATCTCAGTGGTTAGAAATCAATGTTCTATAAGGCAGATAAATGTATAGGTTTTTTTTTCTTGTTGAATGTGTTGTCAACCACTATGAGGTCATTAAACATAGCATTATTGGTGTATATTTTTATAAAATAATATTATCGGTTTCGCGCGAAGTTAACAATAAAATGTGAGGGAAGGAGTTTTTCCTTTTTTTGACGGTTTTATTTATTTATTTCGGATGAGTTTAAATTTTGTTTTAATGATATTTGGTGATTTGATTTAAATATTGATTCTATGACATTTACTAAGACTTCAATCATTTAGAGTTTTATATATATATATATATATATATATATATATATATATATATATATATATATATATTTTTAATTATGTATTTATATTTTTTTAATATATATTTTTAGATATGATTTATTTATAGGTTTGAACTGAGTAATAATACATTAGAAGGAATTGATTAGGTTATTGATAACGATAAACACCTTGACTAGCCTTCCTCGATCCTTGGTGTCCTGTTGAACAGCTAAAGCTACTTCGTAGCACCTTTCCATATCCTCATCAATCGTGCGTGCTTTTCATTATGGAAGGGTTAATTTGTTCCCTCATTAAGCAGGCAGCATATGGCCGGAAGTATGCTGTACTTCCTATTCACAGAGATAGGTTTCGCAGCGGGGCAGCACACCTTTCGCGTATACAGAAACTTTCTCAAGTTTGTTGTTTAATTCGTTTTACTAAAGCAAAAACAACAAGATTATTATTGCTTGCGATTTGCGTTTATTAGCATTATGTAGTATTCTTATAATCTTTATTTATTTATTTATTTTAGGAGCTTCGCGACTAGGCTATTTTCTCCTTAAATTTCATCATTACAGTATGAAAAAGTCCGTCACGCAGGAGCTGCATAACTAAGCACTTTCCTCAGAATTTGGGTAGTGTAGATTGCTTTCCAGAACAATTTGCTTAAAATATCCTACATAAATAAAATAAAAACATGAATAGTTCTCTTTTAAATTTGTAATGAGTAACTGATCAATTAATAATTTGCTTCCAGAGTTATGGTACCTATTACACTTCGTAAAAATACAAAAAAACTCATATTATCGTATTTTGATCTAACGCAGGAACAGGATACAGTCACTGTAGTGGTAGAAAGCGCTCCTTGCGGCGGCTTTGTGAACCTACGTCTGACGGGCTTTTCTATTGAAATATATTACAAATTAAACCCCCGCTTTCCGATTGAACGATTCAGCTCATTTCTACAACACTTCTTTCTCATGAGTTACCCACGACGTATACCGCGTTTCGTTACAATACAGCAGAAATTACGACCGATATGAGTATATTAAGAATTTGGGTAAGGAGAAACCCCCCCCCCCTTCTTATGAACCGATTTAGTTTATTTTTACAACACATATTTACCTGTAGATTACCACTAGGAATGCCGAATTTCGTCGAAATATACCAAAAATCACTGCTGGTAGTGGCGAATTGGTATTGTGGGTCCGGAGTAAACCCCCCTCCTAATGAACCGATTTAGTTTATTTTTACAACAGTTATTTACCTGTGGATTACCACTACGAATGCCGAGTTCCGTTGAAATATACCAAAAATCACGGTTGGTATTGGCGAATTTTTATATCTCACTTTTCTCTCTATACTACCACTACGAATACCAAGTTTCGATGAAATATAACAAATATTACGGGTGACATAGTCAAATTAGTGTTTTGGGTTCGGGGTAAACCACCCCTTCCGGTGGACCGACTTTGGTGGTTAACGAACTCGTTCAATCGTTTGCTAATTGAATGCTATATACCAAGTTTCGTGACGAAAAAACAAAAACTCTGGCCGCTATCGTGTTAAAAGACATATATATATATATATATATATATATATATATATATATATATATATATATATAGATATATATAAATTTTAACGGGGGTCATTTTCGGTGTCTCCAAGGTAGGATCGATGAAGATTTGAAGAAATTTTTCAAAAATTCCGTCATGAGTCCAACCTCAATAGCTACTTTCCTTCGGAGGAAAGTGCTAAAAACAAAGTGTTGGAAATTACATGAAAATAACATTAATGTAAATAACATATGAAAAGATAATGAATAAAACAAAAGTAAAAAGTAATCAATTAGACACTTGGAATATTACTATTTTATGTCGAAATGAAAAAAAAATCGTACCAAAGAAAAACGAATGAAACCATTTTTAAAGCAGCATCGTCTGCAATCTTTCACGAGAAAACGTGATACAACTAATTTTTGGTTTGGGTATTCAGAAACTATCGTTTCTGTTGAAAATTGTTCCAGACACTTGACATTCCTCCAGACTAAGACATTTAAATTATGTTTGCGTTTGCAGTTAAGGAAGTATCAGACGAAAAATTTTTTACTTGCAGATATTACAGATTTTGGGATCTTACATGGGGAGTATACCGCGATGTGGTCACCGATTTGGACCAAATTTTTTCTGGTGATACTACACGAAAAATAGTCGACATGTGTCCAAGCGTTCCGTCCAATGCGCCTTAGGAGCCGAGAAATAAAATAAAATAGGCTGAGAATGCTTTATTTTTTATATCGTGTTTAAAAAATGATATCGACATGATTCTTTACCAACTCATTTGTTTTATAGAGTAGATTAATAGAAAAATATAATCGTTAAACAATAATTTATATTTCGTCAAATATATTCAAAAATATGCTTACGTTTTCAAGTAAACTAGTATTATAAATTTGTTTACACCAAAAATAATTGCAGATTTAATATCAGCAACCCAAGAAACCCTAATGTAGTGAATATCATTGAAAACAAAAAAAAAATGATTTCTCCCAGTCTGGAAGAGACTAAATATTTGTAAGCGAAAACGTAATGTGACGTTTTGAAATTCAATATCTCCCCTTGAGATAACCCGGTTTTTACGTTATTGAAATCTTTCGAAAGAAGAAAGACTCCTTTTTCTAACCATATAAATGACTATTTTATTATCTCAAAAGATACTTGCAAAAAATGGTTCTCAAAATAAAAATAAAATGTAAACTTTTTTGCATATAACGTCAATTCCAGAACACATAGAAACACCCCGATTGGAAGGAAATGTGTCACAATATGGCCTTTATCGACCCTCCAAGTTTGGTTTGAATCGGGTAAATATTCTTTGAAATATGGCCGGAGTCTTGAAACCATATAATTTTTTTTTTTTTTTTTTACGGCGCATCAACAAATCTTGGCTATTAGCGCCGTCATTTTATTAATGAATTTAATATGATAAATAAATGTTTCATTAGGAAAATACTTTTGTGCTCTAAAAATTGATGTTTTAAAAACAAAGTTTGATATTGCTATTTGTTCACATAAAAGCATATCCAAAAATATATTTAAATGAATTAAGACATTCTTTACGCGTTTTTTTGTGTGTATATTTTGCGCAAATGGTTTGCGAAAATGACTTAAGTCAAAGATGATCTCTTATTAAAATTTTGAAATAAATCTTTGAAAACCTAATTTTAATAAGCAATCTTCTTGTTTGGAATACTGAGAGGGTTGAGGATTGGACTGCTGCTCGCTCTAGCGTGAAAGGACGCGAAGTTTAAAAAACAAAACAAAAAAAAGGCGCCCTTTGAAAACGCGGGAATTCACCAAAGCCCTCACGTAGTACCCTATACCTCCGACAGAGCTCAGACCTCATCAGTGCTCCTATATTCCAGATGACGTAGGCACAAAATTGCTATTAAATATCGGTTTTGTTTATTTTTTGTTTATGGTAATACTAATTTATAAGGAATAAAATTATTATTAGTATGCATTTTAAATTATAAATAAATAAAACATAGACATTTCGTAGTTTAACGCATTATTAATTTTCAGTATTCATAATTTAAAGCCATTTACACAAATAAATTAAAAACACATAAAAAGGAAGGGTATATTTTTGCATGTAGGTTTTTCAGAAGTTATACCTTAATTATTACTCTTGTTTATTAAAGATTAATTCTATTCCACGCTGACTAATTTATATTGAAGTATGAAATTGCTAACCAATAATTTTTTTTTTTAATTAAATTAAAAAAAGAAAAGAAAACAGAAGCGAATTTTAGGATTTGAAACAACCCCTAGAGGGAGTTCTTCAACCCTCCGAAAGAGTGCAGCACCCTCCAGTACCTTCATTCGCCCTCAATTCACCAATGCAACACATCAACAATTGCAGTTAATTATCAAATTATATTTTACAGTTATTCAAATATAGAACATTTTATATAGAAATTTTATTGAACATATATTCTTCAAATTTTGATCAATTTCTTGACTCCACATTGGCCATTCTATACTTACCCAAGGACACCTAATGACCAAACAAGACTTACTAAGATTCACTCAATGCAACGAACTTCTAACCGTAAGAAAAATTCTAGCGGACAGACGAGTACGAGAGCCATTATTATTTTTTTTTTTTGTTTTTTTTTTTTACGGCGCATCTACATCTAGGTCATTAGCGCCGACATCCTGGGTGCAGCGAGGAATTTTACCAGCGAGCCATGGGATGATAAAATTCCTGCCGGAGGTTGGGAATCGAACCCACCATCTCCCGCTTATGAATCCAAGGCGCTAGCCATTAGACCACGGGAGACCCCAGGCATTATTATTATTTTAATTGCTATTTTTGTATAATAATTTCACTATTCCATTTAACTATGACTTACCGTACAATATGACAGACCTACTAGGTGATAGGAGCCAATATATAGGACAAATATTTAACTAACTCCAGAAGACTAACTTATTTGACAAATTAAACCATGACCTCTAAATTGGCAACAACACATCAACATGGAAAAAATAAGAGTAAAAAGGTTCGTTTATAAGCAGAGATGATGTTATGTATTCCATTAAAATAAAAATTATACTTACATTCACTACCAACTAACTACCAACTTACGGCCAAATACAAAAACCTTATTGACAGACACACAAACCATTGTAACAAAACCTATACTAATACCATATATTATAGACAAGTTGACATGACACAAATTTGATATTTTTATATTATTATATATATGTTCATTTAATATTTGTTAAAAGTTGAATCGCCTAGCCTTCAACTTATTAAATAATAAATAAATATTCCCTTTAATTAATACTATTTTAATAAATACTTTAGCTTCCTTTCATTAATGAGAGAGATTGATTTATGTTTTTAAAGTAAATCTAAAAAGTCTAGTGCGAATCGAACCCACAAGTTTTGGCAAGGAGTGTTCACGCCTTAACAGTCGTGAGCCTCATCATTTAAATTAAAATTACATTTATTATGAAACTCAGTTATTTTTTAAACTATTGTTTCAAAATATTAAATATAAATGTAGGGATGTTAATTATTTTGCTATCACATATTCATAGACGATATGAGTCTCACTTTCTCTAAATATATGTAACATTATATTATTAATAATAAATCATAATAATAATTAATAATAAATAGGTTTTATTCAAACCGTCATAGTTATGACTGTGAAAGACATGGTTAATATATCTTTATCAACCATCAAAACTGTATGTACCTAGCTTTAGTTCTTGTACACCAGAGGGAACTTAAACTTCTTAATCCTAAGGCCCCTACATAGGCAAGAGTGACACATTTTCAGTTGAGTTTTATTTTGAGTTGTCTCACTTTAGAAATACTAGTGCGATATGTTGAAATAATTTGTCAAAGGGTGGCGAACATTTCAGTTGATGTTACGCATTGACCATTTTATAATTTAACAGTTCTAAAATTCTAAAAACAATCATCGGTGAGGAGAAAAATGATTACTTATTTTATTTATTTTTTTTTCTTTCTTTTTTCTATTCTTTTTTTCTCGAGAGAAATATTAATTATTTCCAATTATAAGATAAAAGCTGAAGGGCTTTTTTCAGTTCAATATTTATTTATTAAATAAAATTAAGGTAGCAAATTTTTAATCAAGATATTTATTGTTATAATTTTTTTTTTTTTTTTTTTTTTTTTTTTTTTTTTTTTTTTTTTTTTTTTTGTAATTTTAACATCCACTTACAAATAACGCAAATTTTTGTGACCAGTTTTCTAAAGGTTACCACCCTTTTCTAATCCCTAGGCACCCGCCATAACATTCACGGCCCCGGGCCTTATTAAATCAGTTAAAATAAATGTTAATTACATTTAAAAAAACAATAATTATCATTTTTGGTCAGTATAGTATATAAAAGTAATATATGTAAATCAAGAAAAATATCACGATCAAGAGATAAATCTCTCAGTAGATAAATTCTTACTTCAATGCGCTGGAACGAAAAAAAAGGCTAGCTTCGATTGAAGCATTTTAATAACTATATTCATAATTTTTGTTTAAATAATTATACAAAAATTAAAAATGTATAAAAAATGTTAACAGGTTTAAGTAACTTAGCATTTGGGGAAGCGAAACGCCTATCCCATAATAATAATAGTGACAAAATCTTTAAAACGGTTTTCGTTGAATCTTAGCAAAATCATAAAATGTTGATAAACTTTTGGGTTAGTAGGATTATTAAGGAAATTTATTTCTGAAATGAGCGATGGAAGTTGAATACATAAAAGAATTATTGAAAAAAAAAACCTTAAAAATTGTAATCGGCCGTAACTGCCAGATACAGAAGACATGTTTTTTGCTTGTACGCGGCATAAAGGTTTCTAACGTCTCATTAACTTAAAAGATACATTTGTAGTTTGTATTAATCAAACTACAGAAGAAACTAGTTTTAAAAGCCATTAAGACAATCTTCTGAATGGATAGCTATTCTGAATAGTAATGGGTTTACTTTCAGAATCAGAAGAGAGAAAAAAATAATAAAAAAAAAAAAAACACCCAGAACATTGAATTATAGTTTTTGGCCGGTAATTGGTTCCAAGTTTTAATTACTTTAGGCGATTCTGAGGATAATAACTTAATCAAATTAACATCGATAGCTATTAGGAGATCCCCGAACATCGGAGTGTTTCTTAATCCATTCACTTTGCCCAGGTAGTTCAGGAGTGGAGCTCTTAGTGCACCTGCTCCGTTAATGTTTCGTTTGGCATGTAGTTCAACTCCATGGGTGGAAAATTGGTCTAACAGTTGTACCAAAATTGATGGCCAAAGAGTGAAAAGTCGATTATAGGTTTTGGCTTTATTCAAACGATTTAGAGAAAGTTTTGAGGATAATATTTCATACAAATTATAATCATCATATAATCATGGCTTTTTGCTAATTCCAACAGAGTTTTTATTGATAAGCTTCATTTTTTATTTATTTATTTGACTTTAGAGCCCGCAGCTGGGCGATTTTCTCTATACGTAGGGTGCAAACAAAACAAAAGATCTAAAAATCCAAATATTGAAACATTTAAATATACATCTACAAGTACAATTAATTAATGTATAATATACTAGAATATATATATATATATATATATATATATATATATATATATATATATAAAAAAACATAAAAGGTCAGCTATAAAATTAAAAACAAGAAGATGATAAATATACAAAATTATTTTCAATAAACTAAAAATTCTGTCTATTTTGTACAAATAAAATTTAATAAATGGTGAACCATATTAAAATGCTTTGCTTTTCCTAAATTTGCTCGTACATGTTTATATTTTTACAAAATTTAAAATAATGGATATGTCTGGGCTATCATCTGTCAAGAGTTCGTATATATTACGTTGTATGTTGATGTTTTCACGTTTCCTGCAAGTGTTTTACTGCTATTGTCTTATTGCATTCTGTACATTGTGGAATGTATTCTTTTCTCATTAAGTAAGCGTGAGTTAGTAGGTATGTCCAATTCAGTTTTTAGAATCTTTGAGGTTAAGATTTTTTATCAGTAGAATGAAATATTACATATATATATATATATATATATATATATATATATATATATATATATTGTGTAGATCCTAAGTTGAAGACTAAAATGTTGTAGGAAGTTGGTAACAGCTTTATTCAGTCCTCAAAAATATTTTTATTTTCAAGCTGCGTGTGCCGCACATTAAGTTATATATATTTGTTACAGAAACGTTTCGCCTATAAGCTATTTTCAATCTGTAAAATACAATAGATCATACTGGTTAGGATATTAAATTTGAAATAATAAACATAAAACTCAGGGTACACAAATGTATTAACTGATGGATGACCCGTATAAATATGTATTATCTCTTATTTATCATATTAGAATCTCCAGATTTTTATTTTAGCGCGGTTCCTCCCTCCCCCATAGGGAGGAACCCCACTTATAAGGTTGATCTCATGACGCAATCCAGAAGTGCCGACTAGAAACTTTTGCGTTTCAACCCCTAGAGACCGAAAATGATGGTGGTTCAAATTTGTATATATATATTTATTTTTTTTCTGTTCGCTCTCTAGGTAGAAGACGAATGGTCAGATTTTGATGAAATTTGGTAAAAAAATCCGTCGTCCAATTTGAAAGGTCATGTTCGTTAACCAGCAAAATTAGAATTAGAATCTCCAGATTTTTATTTTACTGGACCATGTGCTTGTTTAGGTTAATTTGCTTCTAGTCTGAATTAGGAGGAAATCTCTTTTTTTAATATATAGTGACTATTTTGAATTTAATTTATTTTTTTATAGAAATTTATAGTTCAGGTGAAATTGGATAATATTATACCATGTTTTGAGTCTGCTTCTTTTCAGTCCTCCATAAATTCGCAGATTATCGAAATAAATTAAACTCAATTTGATTTTTTTTTTCTTAGGGCTATTTGATATAATCTTGTCAAAACCTGAGGGACTAGGTAGCGCTGCTGTCGAGAAATTAAATTCTCCTGTAATCAAAGAATAACCAACAGCGCTGGAAATACAGGAATCGCCGGTGCATCATCAAATATTGATTAAATGATTACTGTTTTGACGCTGTGAATAAAGTATTGTTTAGCCCGAAAATTAATTCGAGCAATATGGGCGTTTACTCACTACGACAAAACCGAATGAATTAATTGTTACAAAACCTGCCATTCTTAGTAGCTGTTGAATAAAACGACCCAACAACCATTTGCTACCATTGGAGCTGGGTTCTGGTAGCAGATGGTCAAACAGTTTAATTCTTAACCAATCATTGAGCATCAAGTATTCACCATTGAATTCTGTGGAAATACCATGCTGTCGGGATAATGAGCAGTCTTCCATTGATTCATCGTTGAACCTTCTACCATATTCAGTACGCAGTATATCATCCTCATAAGGTACCCGGCTCTTCCAGGAAGCAATCATTCCTGTTTTTTTTTTTCTTTTTGTTTTTAATTCTCATGGAAGTCGTAATGTGGGTTCAATTTGTGGGGGTGCATATTTTAGTTTGGGACACGCCTCCTGTGTTTTGTTAAATGCTGCTTTGGTAATTGGTCATCCTATTGTTTCGAGGAATTCTCAACGAGGTATGCCATCTGATTCAGTTCCTATAGGGCACAACTGTATGCTTTACTCATTGCATGTGTGTGCTTCTGATTGTGTGTTGTAGCGGCTTCAGAAGAGAAATTAAATTCCTTGGATCATAAAAAATGTCCGGGCTGTGAACGGGTACTATTTTCAAGGGGTCTCTAACGAAGGAAAACGAATGAAACCAATTTCAAGGTGATATATGTAACCGTTTCAAATAGATTCTACATTCACATAAACTAAGATAATAAAAGTTTCGTTACATTTTGCGTCAAGGAAGTAATAGAAACACATTTTTTTTTTTTAGTAAACCTGAAAATTATTGGGATCTTGGTATATTTTCTTAAGTATCTCTAAATCGTGGTAAGTGGAAGAAAACTATTCGAAATTATACTAATTTTTTTTTTTTTTTTTTTTACTTATTCTTATGTACGCATTTTCTATTATTTTGCAAATAATTGTAAAGTTTTATAATAATCATTTTTTATCAATATTAATAAAAACGATACTATTCTTGTATTGAATATTCTATTAAAACTATATCGAAAAAGGTTTTTCGTTTTTCTATGTAAAACGTGAACCTGTCATTGTTCTACTTCTTGAACATGTTAGAGAACCACAAAGGAATTTTTTTATAGGCATGTTTTTTTTTACTTATCTAAACTGAACCATTTAAAACCAATATTACAGAAAACTGGAATCAGGGGGCGGCGTGTAAAAGGTTAATGTGATATATTATTTTCTTTAATTTTAAATTTTCAAACTGATATAGTATTTTATGTTAAGTGTTTAGACTTATATATTATAAATATTATATTATAGTTTATTAAGGCGTTTTGTGAATTTTAAAAAATCAAATAAATTTGAAGATCTAATGAGGGGCGATTATTGCTAGTTGAAAACTTTTCGTTGCTTTGAACGGTTATTTGTGTTTGATTCCCTCATTTTTTTTTTTTTTTTTTTTTTTTTTTTTTTTTTTTTTTTTTTTTTTTTTTTTTTTTTTTTTTTTTTTTTAGCAATATTAATTTTCCAGCAAAACGAGACACAATTTTGGGCTGAACGCGTAAAATTAGCTTTACCTATTCCCAGCTTTCGTGCGAATTGGAGTTTTTTTCTTTGATGGCAGCCTTTGCGAACGATTTAAATAGGTACCCTAAACTTTTCGTCGCTCTCCACAAGTTGGATTACGTGCGACGGAGGCCAATCTAATATGAAAAACTCCCCGGCATTGGCGTAAGGACCATACAATATTATGTGTTTGACATTTTTTACTTCTTCTTATTTACAGCTCGGATGACGTCTCAGGCTGGAATAATGGAGTTTATGTATCCATGTGCTATGTATTTGTATTAAACGTTTTCCAATTATGTTTCAACCCCTCGGATCACAACACGCGGTTTAACAACTCGCCTCGGAAGCGGACGCGGACTCCCAAGAGCTGCGCACATCCGTTCCCCTGTCCGATGCATAAAAGAATAATGCAATCCACATTATTCACGGCTATTATTCACTGTCACGCCTCCACAAACATTACATATTTAACTATATACAATGTTATCACCGGCTTAGTCAGACGCAATTAGCCACTTCCAATCCACGTGTTGGGGATAAACAACGGATAATAAGTACCTTCAGATGCGGTCCATAATTCAAGACCGTTTTTAAGGGATGTCTTCCGAAATATTCGTTGAATTTATATCTCACGAAATAATCAATTAATTTGCATAAGACTTCCCAGAGAAAAAGTGGACTTCATGGACAACAAAAATCTAAAATGTATCCAACTGATCTAGGCTGTGTAAACCAGACGAAAAGAAAGGACTCGGAGTGTATTAGGATGCAAATATTGGAACTTAACCTAAGCTATCTGCATCATCAGAGGAATTATTTCATGAATAGTGTTTCGGGTTTGTCTGAATAGGATTGGGGAGTTACCCCGGTAGAATTGTAGGGTTTATCTAAATAGATTGGTTGAATTGATTGAGAGAACGAAGCCAGCCGTAGCTGTACAGCTGAATGAACGGATCAAATATGATGGAGGCGGTGGCTTAGCATCCGAGTCATATTCTGGAGGTCCTGAGTTCGAAAGTCGTTTGCGCACTAAAGATTTTATCTTATAGTATCGTCGTTCGCGGGTCAGATTCAAACCTTCTAGGCTCATAAGCTTTGCACTTGCCAAAAAGAAAATGGAGCGCCCAGTACTTACTTTATGCCTTGTGACCCATAGAGTCAAGGATCATTTACGTCTACAGAATCTGCCCCTCTGGACTCTGTTGACCTGTCACGTACGTGATTTTTTTTTCTCATCGCTACCAGCATTACGTAAATTTCACTGCCCGTTACAGGGATTTCTGGGGAACTGGACTTGTCTATGAGCCACAATTCCGAAGAAGGGGCTTAATTCACTAGAGGGAACAGAATGTTGCTTGTAGCACCTGATATGATATCTGCATTTAATGGGAAATTTACGTTGTGCGATGTTCTTTATCAGTTGCCTGATAACTCCTAAAAGTTGTTTAATGCTCCTACTACAAGTTTTTAAAAGATATTGAGGTGTAGTATGTAAGTGGAGAAAATGTGTATCTAATAAACAATAATTGTTTGTCTTAACAGTTTTTATTGGATAAGTGTAATGGGAGTACTTATACTGTGTGTTTGAGTATTTATTCTATACATCCCCCTTCTAGTACTTAAGCGTAGAATAAGGTGTTGTATTAAGTCCAGATCCCAATCCGTTGGGTCTGGAGCTCTTTATGTACATATGAATAAATTTGGGAGGGCGGGAAAAAAAATATTCTATGTGTGTGAGTCCGTAAATATGCTCTGTTCTCAGGTTAGGTTTATCTGTAAGGGTTTATCCGATTTATTTTCAAAAGGATACAACCACCATGAGTTTTAGGTGAATGAGTGTCTTGCTTGAATGAATAAGTGTGAACATGCTCCGTTTTGGATGAAATTAAAACTTATCCAAAATATTTTATAAAAGGGTGCAAGCGCCACAAATTGCATCCGTGTCCGATTTGCCCACAGGAAATTGTGAATACGTAAATTAGGCAGTTCAGGCTTAATCAAAGTTAAGGCTGGTACAATATTTTCAGAGGAAGAACTATAGTCCGCCCGCAAACAAAAGAACAAGACGGGGCGGGGCTGCAGGGGAGCTAGGCCTTCCCACACATGGACTGGGTGCAGCGCATGCGCACTACCTTGCTCTTTTGTTTGCCGGCGGACGATAGCTGCTTGCAGCTTATCATTTGGCTAAACAATGGGGAAACCCTAAAATAAGAAGAGAGTGCTAATGACCTCAGCAGTCGACGCACCAAAAAAAATCCTACTTATAGTTTAGAGTTAATTTACAAGTTGAACTCTGACCTCTACAAATTGTGCCCATTTTTAGTCTGACTGATATAATGATAGAAGAAAAAGGTTAGTATTTCGACCTGATAACAGGCTGCCCTTAACACCTCCCACTGATTACATAGTCCAAGAAAACAGGATAATTATTGTCCGAAAAGGAACGAATCCACTCGCCTTAAATCTACTCCCAGAGAATTGAACGGACACTATAGACTTCCAGAAGAGAAAAGACCCCATCGAATTGTGAAATATAGACGAGATTAGCTTGAATTAAGAAGTGCTTAGACGATCCGACGATCAGGTAGTCGTTACTGAAGGATTATATCTAACCACAGAGCTAGTCGTGCTTATCGGCTGTCTGATAGTGCGACGAAAGCAGCCTTTCAACCGTTACTACTATTTACGAAACGTGCTTTTCGGTTTAATGGCTCTCTTCAACTAGGCGTTTACCAAGGACAAACCTAAAGCTCTCAGGATTTGCATTTACTTTTGCAAACAAAGTTTGCAGAAGGCCAATTAATAAAAAAGTAATCTACCAGTAAATTTGTTCCGATTTCACGAACATTGGACACCTCTTCATAAACGTAACCTGCCGATGTAAAGATACCTCCTGTTGATCTGAAACTAGTAGACCACATAAAGATGTTTTACTCGTGTATTTGTTTTGTATTAATTGCCTTTCTGCTTGTATATTGTTGTTTATGTACATGATGTGGCCTTTATAGAAGAAGGTTCTTTTCTATTGCAATTCCGAGAACATAGAATAGATTTATCATGAAGATTAGATAGTTAGTCGTCGAGTTGATAAGCAATCAGGGATTAGTTGCGATTCGGCTAAGAAAACATCAATACGATTTTTGTAAAAAAATCTATATTCAGGACGTTTCGGCTACTCTTTGGTAGCCTTCGTCAGTTAAAATGACAAAAACAAAGAAAAAACAGAATTAATATCTTACTGGTGTCATAATATCGGCTGCATATTTTTCCCCTAATAGTACCATCGACCATCCTGAATTCCTTTCACTCTTCAAATCCTTTGGTCCTCGCTTCCTCATAGGGGCTGATTTCAATGCAAAACATCCCAGATGGGGAAGCCGACTCACAAACTCCCGTGGCAGAATCCTATTAGACATCCTTCAATCCCAAAAATACCAATCCATTTCCACAAACTCTCCCACCTACTGGCCTACAGATCCCTCTCGAACTCCAGACTTGGTCGATTTCTTCATCTCTTCTTGCCTAGGAAGTATATCCAACTCAGTGCAGTCACTGCTTGATCTATCAATCACTCAGCCATTCTCCTTAAGCTTGATACCGTTCCCCAACCTCGTGCCCAGTATCCTAGCCTCATCCAAGGTCCTATATACTGGGAATTATTTCAAGAAATCCTTACCGCTTCCATTGACCTTACTGTCTCCCTCAAAACTCCATCAGATGTCGATAGATGTCGATCAGATGCCGTTCTTACGTTTACAAAGGCCATACAGGACAGTGTCTCAAAGGCATGTAGTCTAAGAACACACATTCCTTTCAATCGCAAACCTCAGCTTCCAGACCACATCCAGAACCTCCCTACTGACAAGCGCCGGGCAAGAGCTCTCTGGAAGAGAACCCGCTATCCCCCTCACCGTACCTCCTTCAACAAACTCTGTCGAATTTTAAAACAGGCCCTTTCGGAATATCGATCAAAATCCTTCAATGATTATCTTCAAACCCTATCCATAAAACATAATTCTCTCTGGACTGCTACCCGTAAAATCCTAAAATTTCATACCGTACCTCACCCTCTCCAACGCAGTGACGGCAGCTCGGCAAGGAGCGATGAAGATAAAGCCGAAGTTTTTGCCGCACATCTCGAATCTTCTTTTTCTCCACACCCAAATACAAATTCTATCCACGACCAGCTGGTTGAAGATTACCTTGACCACCCTCTTCCCCTCTCCCTTCCTACCAAAGCTTTTCATCCTGCAGATGTAAAATACATCAGCATCTCCCCAGGAAATCCCCTGGGAAGCCATAATCTTCCTTACCTACATCTTCAATTCAATCCTAAGAACTACTCACTTCCCCAAACCATGGAAACACTCAATAATAATTCTTATCCCAAAACCCCAAAAACCTCTAAATATACCATCCTCCTACCGCCCTATAAGCTTACTCCCAATCATGTCCAAAATTTTTGAAAAACTTTTTCTGAAGAGAATCCTTCCCATCGTTGCATCCTCCAATTCCATTCGTGACCACCAGTTCGGTTTCCGCTCCCGGCCCTCCACTATTCAACAATGCTTTAGCGTTGTTGACACAATATCCTACGCGCTTGAATGTAAAAACTACTGCACGAGTGCCTTCCTCGACCCCAAGCGTTCGATCGGGTTTGGCACCCGGGGTTGTTATACAAAGTAAAGCGTATTTTACCTCACACATACTACCTCATCCTTAAATCCTACCTCTCGAATCGTTCATTTCAAGCAAGGTCTGGTCCAACCTTGTCCTCCTCTCGACCCATATCCTCAGGCATCCCTCAAGGCAGCATCCTAGGTCCTGTCTTTTAGCTCCTGTACACGGCAGATATCCCCACTCATCCGGCTACACACATTACGACCTACGCCGATGATACAGCCATCTTTTCCTCTTCCCCTGATCCCTCTACAGCTTCCCAGCAACTACAGGAGCACCTTGAGTCTGTCTAGAAATGGTGCAGCTTGTGGAAAATTAAAGTGAACCCAGAAAAATGCTTTCATGTTACATTCACTCTTAATAGGAGCGCCTGCCCTCCTGTATTCATCTGCAGCAGTTAACTCCCTGCATCGAATGAAGTACGTTACCTGGGACTTCTACTAGACAGCAGACTCACATGGAACCCACACACACGACTGAAAAGACAAGAGCTAAACAGGAGATATGGACTACTACGACGACTACTTGGCCCTACTTCAAAGCTTACGACACACAACAAACTTACTATATACAAAACTATAATCAGACCTATCTGGACTTACGGACTTGAATTATGGGGAACAGCAAAACACTCAAACATACAACGAATACAAGCATTCCAATCCAAAGTCCTTCGTAGAATAGTCAATGCTCCCTTTTATGTCTCCAAGAAAACCCTACACAACGATCTAAATATCCCCTTGGTAAAAGGCCTCGCAACATCCAGATTCCTAACGTTCCATTCCAAATTGTCAATCCATCCAAATCCTAGAGTTCAATCCCTTTCCACTCAGACCCACCCTAAAGACATTCCCAGGAGGCTTAAGAGACTTTGGCCCCGTGACCAGCTACCATAACAGTAGTTAAAAACAGCACAATAATTGTTTAGATATATTAGGAAGTGCCGATAATGTTTGGCTCCTTCCATATACTGTTCATTGACATGTATACTTAGGCCAGCACAATTAATTATTGTACTTATAATTGTACAGATTTTAAATAAACATGAATTAAACTGAAATATATATATATATATATATATATATATATATATATATATATATATATATATATATATCTTACTGGAAACCCTTTTTTCTCTTTATTAATTCTGTTTTTTCTTTGTTTTTGTCATTTTAGCTGACGAAGGCTACCAAAGAGTAGCAGACACCTCCTTTTTACAGATTTTTTTACAAAAATCGTATTGATGTTTTCTTAGCCGAATCCCAACTAATCCTTGATTACTTAGAATAGATTTAGTTCCTGAAGAGGCTCCGATGTATGTGAAATTAGTAGATAAAATAAAGGTGTGTTAATTCGATTCTTAGGACTAGCAACACACTTTGATGGGCATCGTATTTAAAATAATAGTACCCAAACCTAAAATTAGATACAAAAACTAGTTTTATTAAACTTTTTAGAGATATCGCCTTGAAAATGGTTCCATTGGTTTTCCCTACGTTAGAGAACCTACATAAAGTGTATCTGGAAGAATACACACGAACTTACGGCCGTTCCTGTCCCCAAAGATTTATATATATATATATATATATATATATATATATATATATATATATATATATATATATATATATTTCTGTTCGCTCTCTCACCAGCTCAAAAATGGTCCGATTTTGATCATTTTGACAATCAAAATCGTCTAATTTGAAAAGTCAAGTTCGTTAACCAGCAGAATCCGACCATGGCTTTTGGAGTGAAATTCGCGCGAAAAAATATTCGCGACGCTTACGTTGCCGAGTTAATATTCTTTTAGGTAGTACTCGTTTTATAGGTACCTTGAAGTAGGAAAACGAAAGAAAAAAATGTTAAAGAGAATGTATGTAATGGTTTAAGGGAAAAACGAATATTCAGTTTGGGAATTCAGAGACGATCAGTTGACAATATTCAGTTTGGGAATTCAGAGACGATCAGTTGACAATATTCAGTTTGGGAATTCAGAGACGATCAGTTGACAATTTTTCAAGACGTTTGTCATTCATCTAATCTAAGATATTTAAATTTTGGTTGCATTTGGAGATAAGGAAGTAATAGAGAAAAACTGTATTAATAGACATGTAAGGTTTTCAGATCTTGGTATATTTTCTAAAATATTTCGGTTAAGAATTGGTGGTAAGTGGATGGTGACCAATGGAAAGCTTACTGGATTCCCTACAAAAAAAGATTCTGATGTAATTTTGGAAGCGCATCTGTTCTTTTAAAGAGTTTTTTTTTCTCTGGTTACCTAGTGCTTTTAGTGTCTTTTTTTGTTTTTCTTTTTTAGTTGCATTTAACAGTAAACTGAGTATTTTAGTTAAACAAGGCAAGAAAATGTAAAGGAGGGTTACGGTTTCACTTTTCTTCTGTGGGGTCTAACATCTTCCTTGAGATGTTGTTTTTTTTTTGTTTTTTTTTAATTTGGTGTTACGCTATGTAAGCGATTTGCACCTTACATTTTTTATATATTACATTATTTTCTGTATGTTTGCGTTGTGTATATATTACTACACTATATTACATTACGTTGTTGCCTATATGTTTACATTCTGTAAATATTACCAAGGCCCAATACAATTATACAAGAAATGTTATACAGGGTGTCCCGTAAATGTCTAGTCATATTTTGGGAGGTGATAGAGGACCCTCAGGGGAACAAAAAATGTTATGTGACGATTTACCGAATTCTCACACATAAGGGGGAAAACGTCGTTTTATTGTTTTTTCGAGACAAACGTGGTTTTTTGAAGAATTATCGCTGTAGCTCCGTCCCAGATAGTTCTACTAGAAAGGAAGTGAAACCAATCGAAAGCTGCGTAAATTTACTATAAGTCTAGTTGGGAGTAAACGTAAAAATGAATGAATTTAAGTATGTTTATCTCACCGATAGAAAGCTATTCTAATTTCCTGATATTTTCTTGAAATTTCTTACCAGCGTTACTGTTTAATGGTCAGCATCTGAGATTTCCGGGTTTCAGAAAAACTTCCTCATTTAACCAGCTTTTCATTTATGTATCACAACCCTGTGTTATTGAAGTATGTGAACGATTTAGGAACAAAAGCTTAAAAAAAAAACATGGATCTGTGAAAAGAAAATTATATTTTTTTCTTTAGTTTATTCAAAAAGCTTCAACGAAATATTTATTTTTATAAATATTTACTTAAAACAATAAAAAAAATACTTCCACGAAAATTAAAAAAAAAAATCCTAAAACAGTAAATAACCACAACCACACATTAACCTCAAAAATTATTATTTTTACCTAGATAACGCATTTGAACACATTTTTACAGGTGTTTATAATTAAAAAACAAATACTTTACCTTGAATTGATATTGATGGCCACGCTTGTGAGCCGCCCTGTGATTGTCGTGAGCCCATGTGTGTTTGTTGTAAGCTCTATTATGCCAGAACTGAAATTACTGAGTATGTTAGGAGTTGCGATGTTGCTGTTCCAGCGTAATAGAGCTTACAACAAACTCACATGTGCTCATGTTGTGGTAATTAAATATCCCATCCCTAATAAATAAGATGTAGATAGTCCTGTAAAATGTGTTATCTAGGTAAAATTAATAATTTTTGAGGTTAATGTGTGATTGGGGTTCATTAATGGTCATCTCTTGGACCCAGTATTAGTTACTGTAATTAATAAATTTAAAATAACTGTGTATTTTTTTATTTACTGTTTTAGGATTTTTTTAAATTTTCGTGGAAGCAATTTTTGTTAATGTTTTATGTAAATATTTACTTAATATTTAGTAAATATTTATAAAAATAAATATTGCGTATAAGCTTTTTGAATAAAAGCTCCAACGGAGGTCTTATTGGATTTCTTCCCCTATCCAATAACTGCTACTATTCCTTTACTAAAGGTACTATAGATAAGAAAGGAACCACGCTAAGATTACGCAGTTCCTGCGAGTTTGACTTTTTTAAGAGATAGGATCGGTGAAAAGTTTTTAAAAATCCTTTTAAAGAGTTAATAATTCCTTGGAAAGTTCTAAAAACAAATTGGGTCGGATCAATATAAAAATTATTTCCTCCTTCTTCTATCTGGATGAATATATGGATCCAACTGTCTCTGCATTTAATTGAATACTTAAGAAAGAAACCTTTATCAGTTTCCTCCTTGCTGCAATCAGCAGGTGAGAAATTAACCCTTTCGTGCCGTTTATGGAAGTCCGCTGCAGATGCCAGAGAAAAGCATAAATAGTAATGAGCCCAGGAGAGAATCCTGCATAAAGAGTTTGTCCCTGAACGGATAATGTATTCCCCTAGGCGCGTTGTCACAATCTCATATAAATTATTGGTAAAAGCTAGAAACCAACCGGACTCAAATAGATGTTATTCGTATGCGTGTTGCGAGAAACGCAGACATTACAAAAATCTCTGCGCAAACAGCTCTTCTAATAAACACCAATAGTCCGTACAACTTCGGAATATAAATGCAATCGTTAGGTGTATTCATCCATGTTTATTGGTTGTTCTGTGTATGTAATTGGTGTTTTTCAAACGGACTATTAACATAGAAATTAGAAATTATTATAGTCTTATTGGTGATAAAATTAACATCAAGAAGTGCCAATTATCACAAGATAGGATGCTTGGAGATCATTAATTTCGTCACGTATAACCATTTATTTGATGTAATTTAACCACGTTACACTTGCATGGGTATTTAGCGTATTTCGTATCCCTATTTATTTCCTTGTGAATTAAAACAAGATATAAAGCGAAAGTTTCATTACGTTGCCGGAAGCACAAATTCCGAGATAAAATATTGATCCCCTTTCGACTAGGTTCCTATTTTCAGGGTGTATATGTAACTATACGACAATACTCAAGTGGATAAAACTAGATTAAAAAAATTATTTCGTTTAGAGCCTTCAGCTCAAATTCAGGAACATAAATATGCTTTAGGTCAACCAGACAAACCTATGTAATGTACTCTATAACATACAGCCTTCTTTTTCGTACATGGCCACTGCGCAAACGGGAGCACCAGTGGAACCTTTTTGGAACGCCTAGGTCCACCCGACACACCTATGTAAAGAGCTGTATAAAATATAGTCTTATTTTTCGTACATGGCCCTGCGCAAGGGCGAAAGCAACTGCGCGTGCGCGAACGCCACTGCGCATGCACGAAAGCCAGCGCACACTTTTTTGTGACTCTTTTTTGTAACGTTTATGCTGCAAACCTCATGTTTCTCTCTTTTTTTTTTGTTCCAGACCGATATATAAAGAACGTGATTATTTGTAGGAAACTCCCAATTTCCTCTGCATGTACCCATTATTTTCCAACGTTCCATTACATTCTTGAAATCGAAGTTAGATTTTATTTAACGGTAATGCAATTTTAACGTTCAAACGTGTCTCTTTCGAACCACAATAACTGTTCAAAAAGCTGTTATTACAAAAAATTATTGCTAATCAAGTTAGGAACAAAGTTGAGAAAATCACAACTCTTCCAAAACAAAATTATTCAAGCTGCCAAATCTCACAAAAGTTGTAAAATATAATTAATTTTCCAACGGTGTTTTCAGAACTTAAATTATCTCTCAATTTCATGAAGTAATTGGAAATTTATGGGAGAAAACAACTGATAAATAAAACTAATATCATGTTTATTGTTTGATCATATCAGAAATTAATGAAACTTATTCTTTATAATATTGACATTTGTTTTTTCCTTACTTATAGAAACAGTTTAAAGACAATTTTTCACATTGTCATTGGCATTTGGAAACATTGATCATAGTAAAAGATGATTTTATTGTTCAGTATCCTATTTACGTTATTTATGGGAGCAGGATATACTGTCCTATACCATTATATGGATAAAAAAAATCACACTAAGAACATGTTGTTAAGTAAATTTAATATAAAAATGGACATGGCGTCGTTTGCCTCCGGGGTAGAGATATATTCTAAGACTTCTTGCACATCTAAAATCAACTCTTTCTAATGCCGTTCCCCTTTTAACTACTGAGTTTGCTCACGGATGCAAAGCTCCAAAGGACTATTCATTTTTTTTTTTTTTTTTTTAATTTTAAATACAATTAACACACATATTAACTATCTGAGCCAAAAATTTACTCTTGGGCCTGAGAGAATTAGAATGCAAATTCTAGAGTCCGACTCAGACCACCAACTCAAACAATATCGGAAACCTGAAAAATACTTTTGAGATTTGATTATTTCTCGATACCTGAGTTTACTGTATGTATCTTGGAATGTATTACGTTAGAAATACAATGATGAATATTAACGATTAAATGGCGGCTCGAGGTATGGCTGATAGCCAGCAGTCCGTAACCACCCACATCCTATGTGCATTCGACCGTACAACACTTCCTTACTACAAGAATAATAATTTCTTCCCATCATAACCTATACATTCTTCAAAATTATTTATTCTAGATGAATTATCTCATCCTAGCAAGTTTATAAGAGAAATAATTTAGTTACACTTTTATAAACTTCTATTTCAGATACTATAAGAGGACCCCAGAGGTCAAGAGGTCTAAGTAACAAACTCAATGTTTTGAGGAAAATGCAGTCAAAGTTGAACATATTATGTTGTAGGTTTTTTTGTTTTTTGTTGTTTTTTTTTTATAATAAAGCGTTTATTAACATCTGCACAAATAATATAGTACATTGGTTAATTGTGATAAATAAAGACATTTTTATGATTTCACATAATGAGTACATACTTAAATTATTAAAAGAAAAAAGAAAAAAAAGAAAAAAAAATAAATAAAAGGGGAAAAAATAATAAAAATTAATAATAAGAATAATAATAAGAAAAAAAAAACAATAAATGAAATGATAAAATATAATTTAAATAGAAATTTGGAAGGAGCCAATCATAATTGACACTTCCTAGTTAAACGCTTTTATTTGTCCTTTAAGTGCGAAGTTGATCACGAGGCCAAGATCTCTTTAGCCTCCTAGGAGGGTTTTCGGGGTGGGATTGAGAGGAGAGGGATTGAGCTCTGGGATTGGGATGAGCAGATAGTTTGGAGTGAAAGGTTAGGAATCGGGATTTAGCTAGTTCATGGATGAAAGGGACATTGAGGTCATGATGAAGGGTTTTATTGGAAACGAAAAAAGGGGCATTAACTATTTTGCGTAGGACTTTGGATTGGAATGCCTGTATTCTCTGTATATTTGATCTTTTGGTTGTTCCCCACTGTTCCAGTCCGTATGTCCAGATAGGTCTGATGATGGTTTTGTATATAGTGAGTTGGTTCTGTATTGTGAGTTTTGATGAAGGTCCCAATAGTCGGGTGTCTTTTCAATCGGGTGTGTGGGTTCCATGTTGTAGGTAATAGCAAAAACTAGATTTTTACAGTTCCAATCAGACTAGACGAATCCTCAGGTCCTTAGCTGTTTATTATCGATGATACATAATAGGCAATCATCTGGTTTTATCATTAATATGCAAAATAATTGGAGAATCCGCTCATAGACACCTTAATTTCCTTCTGGGCTTAATATCGTCGATACAAATGCAAACTAACGAATATGAAAAAAGGCATCTTTCATTGTCCATCTTTAATCATTTCTGCTGGACTTATTTACGGCTAATTCTTCAATCTGACTTCACTCTATTAAAGGGAAAGTATTCCACTATCAAAAGGTCAAATCTGCCGAATATTTGACTGTCCAAAAAAAAAGTTATGAATAAATACTTTTACACTCTGGAAAGTGGTGATTTTCATATTCGTTAGTTTGCTTTTGTATCGACGATATTACAAAAGTGACAATACTCAAGAGAACACAAGCTAGGTGGCAGTAACTGTCAAGAAAATCGCTTGGATCTCTTTACCACTCACAAGATTACGGTGTCCACAACCCATTCCTCTAATCAACTCATTTTTTTTTTTTTTCAAAAATGTCACATAGACCCCTTGACTTCTGGGGTCCTCATATAGGTTTGATAATAGCCATGTGTAAATGATAATCGAGGATGCCTTTAAGTAGCAGTCATTTTAATTCTTAGAAGAAAAATTGTCAAATAAGCAAAAGAAATGTTTTTAGAAAAAGTAGTACCTACGCAATTCTCTGTATGGACGCGCCCTGCCTCTGTCTGTTACTGGACATAGCATACTGTTCTGTAAATTTCTTCTTCGGTTAAATAAATGAGAATTCTTCAGAAATGAGATTAGGTATTTGAATATTTGAAATAAAAAAAACACTATATTTTACGTTATTCTAGGTAGATCGATTATTTAAAAGATTGACCCTTGGAGATCGATTCTTTGAAAAGATCGGCCCTGGGAGATTAATTCAAAAAATCGAGATATTGGGTTAACCCGGGAAAGGTAGCACTCGACGAGACGACGAATAGTCCGCATACTTGTGTGATTTACAGACGACCCCCCCACCACTAAATTGCCCAATTACTAGGAGTTCTACCACCTCTTAGTAACACACTAGATGCTGTAAGGTCAAGGTCTGTTTTCATAGGGAATTCAATTATTCGATTTATTTTTCTGAAGTAACGACATTGGCAAGACGAACTCTACCTTATATATATATATATATATATATATATATATATATATATATATATATATATTCCGTTAGTCTTGGAAACGAAGTGCTACCTTTAGAAGCCTACTGCATTTCGTAAAAATGTCGAAAACTACCTCTTTAATAACAATTATCTGTCTTGAAGGTTAATTTTACCTGTTGGAGCAATACTTTATGCCATGTATTTTCTTTTTATTTATTTTGAATTCTTAGAAACCAAAGGAAATAAAACAGTGTCACTAGTTTCTATTATACCTACATCAAAACGCTTCATTAGAGGACCAAAACCAAAAATCATCCCACATTGTTACTGTATATAACAGTACTAAAGGTGGAGTTAATGTTTTTAACAGAATGTGCTCCGATAATAACTGCGCCCGTCAGGCTCATCGCTGGTTTTTATGTTTCTTTTTTTACAACATATTGGATATTGCAGGAATACATAGTTTTCTGATTTATAGTAATAACTAGTACAAAAGAAAAACCTCGAAGCCTCTCAGTAGACGGCGATAACTTATAGCTCTTCATGGCCATCTGGCAAAAAAAAAAAAAATGAAATTTATTAGTTTTTAAGAATGAAATAAGCGTAAAAAGAGAAATATTATGTCTAACATATTGTTAAGAAGATTATAATATTGCAATATTACATTCACAAAATGACATGGTTCCATTTAAAGCAAAATTAAGCACCTTCGTCTCAGTGATGAAGCGCTACCTAAATCGACCCTTGGATAAGCGCTACCTTTCCCGGGTTAAAAAGATCGCTTCAGATCGCCCATCTCAAGGCCAGTGTAATTTAATGTTAGGTACTGAAGGTCTGGATCAAGCGTTGCTCGCTTAAGTTATCCTTTCTACTCTTTTAAGATCTAAGGAAGTTAAATAAGCATAAAATATTAACGTCGCATGGAATAAGATATGCGAAGCCATTACGAATTTCTTGATACGTTACACTTCATGTAACATATTATCGATCCGTAAATACCGGACCGCAATCCCAGCCCTAACTGGAAACCTTTCATAAAGATAAAGAGCTATGATCGACGTCACCCGATCCTTGAGAAAGTCGGAGCTGGGTCATTCAGATCGGGAAGATAGCAGGAGCTATGGGAGTTTACGACACCGCCCTTTGACTACGAACTCTGCAGAGATCGTTTGCATCCGAGGCATACTTGCAGGTATGCCTGGAGTATGCGGGAGGCATGCGGGAGTAGGTGCAGTCTGCGCATATGCGGGACCACTCTTGCCAACCACATAATTATTTGCAGCAAGCCCGGACTTCAATGTCTTCTAAGGCACGTTTCTCTGCTCCATAGGCCCTCCATACCAAGGGTGTGATAAATTGAAGAATATCTTTTGAAGATTTTACTTCAGTCACTTCCTGCAAGATCCTCCCAGCCCTAACTGGGATGTTGCACGAAAACCCATACGTCGGTTTTCACGTTAATTCTCAGTCGGTGGGGCGTTGGAGTCTCGACCCTTCCTTGGCAATCTCATGCCCAAAGTGAATGTAAGTTACTTCCATCAAGTTTGGTTTAAGATAATAACGTCTGTTATTTCTGCCTCTTGCCTCATTCTAACCTTACACGTATCGGAGCTCAACTTCTTTTTTCAAGTCAAGTGAAATGTTGTTTCTTGTTGGTTGTGTTTTTCAAAATCTGTCAGATTTGATTGGCCGGAAAATCTCGTTTTATTTGTGCAACTTCCAATTCAAGATCCTTTAAAATAAAAGTTCATTCTGAAACTATTTTAGTCGCTGCCTGATTATCCATCTTGGCGGAAATTCTAAATGAATTAGGATGCGTATTATACTTTTGTATTATTGTAATTTGATTTTTGTAGATATTCCCAATCTAAACCTGAATCGTGGTTTAGCTCCGTTTTTATAGGAAATTCCGTTTCTCATTGAATTTTTTGTTTTTGTAAGTTAATGGACAGAAAATTGTAGAACTGCTGTTTTCCGTGGGAGGGCGTGATTATTTAAGCTGGTCTGGCCAACGCTATTATCTCTCCAGTCCGGAGTAAATAAGTTTCCCATCGATATTTTAGTTCACAATGTTTCTGAGACATTTCTGAGGGTTTAAACGTAGAACTGCTAAGAAGGTTTCAGTAAGGTCCAGAGAAATATTTGAATGTATATATAAAATAGCGAATTAAAATCGTCGATTTACTCGAAAGGACTCGAACGTACTTGATAAGTGAGGACCCCAGAGGTCAAGGGGTCTAAGTAACAAACTCAATGTTTTGATGAAAATGCAGTCAAAGTTGAACATAAGTGGTAATAGAAAAAAACAAGATTTTTACAGTTCCAATCAGACTAGACGAATCTTCAGGTCCTTAGCTGTTTCTTTTCGATGATACATAATAGGTACATCATCCGGGTTGTGAATAATATGCAAAAGAATTGGAGAATCCGCACATAACCCTTAATTTCCTTCTGGACTTAATATTACAAAAGTAACAATACTCAAGAGGACACAAGCTAGGTGGAAGCAACTGTCAAGAAAATCGCTTGGATATCTTTACCACAAACAAGATTACGGTGTTCACAACCCATTTCAGTATCTAACTCAATTCTTGTATTCGTTTCAATGACATCATTAGTAACTACAGCTACAGTTACTACAGTTACAGCCAAATTTAGAGGCCCTCGCCAAATGACTTTTCATATCAAAACAGTTCTTTAGTATTTTGTAATCCTCAAAGTGTTTTACACGCCACGCCATTGCTCCCTGAAAAAAGTAAAGTAAAACCTAATTAGAGTGTAGGAGTAACACGTACACGCCCCACCCACTTTTGAAGATCTCCTTCAAGAAGAAGAATAAAAGGTTCAAGGCAAAAAGAAGATAAAAACCAGATAAAGATTAAGTTTCATTAAAAGGCCGTTTACCCGATCAAAGAAGAGGGAAGGCCGAGCTCTATGATTACCGTACCGCTTGAGGTCATAAATACATGATAGCGGTCGATTCGAGACCCAGTCTCTCTTCAGGTCAATGGGTCACTTGAGACGTGACCTCGGTATGCTAGAGGTCCCGCTGGGAAGGTTCATTCTGGTCATAAAGATTAGTTTATGACTGTGTTTTTAATTATCCGCGTTACTCCTTGTGAAATTAGTTGTACCTAGGAGAAGCTATGGGTGTCTGGGTTCAGGGACGGGTCATCATTGATTGGAATTAATGGCGTTAGTATTGGAAAGCGGAATTGCGAAAGGTTCTATGATTGTATCGTTCGTGTTTACTATTTGATTTACCGGTGCTCATATTTCATTCAAAGGTATTTCCCCAATATATTTCTATATGGTGCTAATGACCTTAGCAGTGTCACTCCGTCATCCAGTTTAGCAGATTTTTTTTCTTTTCAGGATCCGTTTAAACACATTCCTGCTGCACCATGGATGTTTCAGGAAGGTGGCAACCTATAGATAAACCGGCGCTGAGCTCCCATAATGCATAAATATTAAAAATAAATATATTTCAATGCAATCTAAATGCTCCTTCCTCCTGTTGGTCTTTTTGACTGTATTGAGGTTGCAGAAATGAAAGTATTTTCGGAAAATTAGTTCAAATGGCCTGCTTTAAAGTCTATGTGTGAAAAATATCTTTGTTCTTTCGTGATCTTTGTTCTTTCGTCAAAAAAAGACCCGTTCCTATAAGAAACAACTCCATCCATTACTGAGCGAAAAGCCCCATCCTATATGGAACAAAAATTACCCAAGGAAGAGTCACCACTGTCAAAAGGTCGAATCTACCGACTATGTAACTGACCAAAAGCAAAGTGATGAATAAAAGTTTTTTCACTCTAGAAAGTGGTGGATTTTGCAAGACGATATGATCCACGGTGAGCAACCATCTTTACATCGCTTCCTCCCTGGAACAGAGTGCTATGGGATAAGCCACTCAACTGCAGTGTTACCAGGTCATTGCTAATACGCTGCGACATGCGTAAGACAAAAAGGCCCCTGCCACCAAAACCACCCTATTGTTGTGTAACAATTCTCCTAAGTACCCTGGGTCTCCTGAAGGCAAGAATAATTGTCAGCCCAGAGGAAGAACAACCTACGGCAGAAGGTGGGTCTCGTGCCCCTTGCATAGCCACTCATTGTTAGCCTGTCGAACCGAGGGCAACAAGATGCCGGAACCCAAGTCAAACAAGCATTACCAACCCGCATGTGGAGTAGACCTCGAAGGGTCACCCCCGACATGATGAATCGGCGTCGGATGGGGTCGCTTCCCTTGCCAAAATTAGGTTGGCCCAAACCCAAAATTGTGTTCAACGTATGCCAACTGTGTTCAAAATTGTGTTTATCTCTAAGACTATGCGAGTCTATGGTCTGTCTGTCCACCCAAAATCCCTTTCCACTGATCTTCGTCATGTCTCTCTAGGCCTTCCTCTTAAACTCCTTGGGGGTTTCAATATCAAGCGTAATTTTCGATGGTTCCATCAAGTTTTCTCAGTTTGTGTCCTATTCACTTGCATTTCTTTTTTCATATTTCGAGATTTTTTCTGGTCACCTGACTCCTTGAAGGGTCAAGGTTAAATCCGAACACTATAGAACACGATACGACCATCAGTCAACCACTACACCCTCAATGCTGTCCGGTACGTCATGGAGTCACCGTCCATAAACCGCAGAGTACCATTCGTGGCCTTATAGGGAATCATATGTAAATCCCCTGTATCTAATAGCATGACCTGATGAGGCCCCACGAACAGCCCGAGTACTAACGTCAGGGTACTTAGAAAGCAGTACTCGCCTGCAATCAGAGAGACATTGACAAACGACTCGGCGGGGGCATGCGACTTGTAACGGCCTCCTCACGTGATCGGAATAGAATTGTGGCCCACACAAACCCACAACACAGCGCTATGCGTCAGTCTTACAATGCTATTTATCTAAGGCACAAAGAGATTTAATCTCTGAATTCTTAGGTCTTGTTGAACAGCTGCTTCGAGAGACATTCCTCAGAAGAGACGGCAAACACATTTGAACATAAAATGTTAAAAATTCCGATTTGCAAGAGGCGCGTCTTTAGAGTTCGTATACATTAGCAAGTCCTTATCTTCATTTTAATACATACAAATCACCAACCATGGCTAGTCTCGAGAAGAACAGGCAAGAGTGAGTGTCAATTCTGTGCTTTAATAAAAAGCCAAGTCTAGCTATTTATTTAAATTTGTTATCGTCCATTATTACTAACTACGAATTTTGGTACAGTTATCTATAGGTTACCACCCTTTTCTAGCAAGGATAGGGCTGATGTCTTTTCTTGTTTCTAGAGAAAATCCACCACCCCAAAGTGGGAATCGAACCCACGACCTTTGGCACAGAGTGATAAGTGCTCACGCCTTAACGGCCTCTTTTTAGTTATTTCTGGTTGATATGATGTCGTTAGGTAAAGCATTATAACTAACTATGAATTTTATTACACAAAAGTTTTTTTGTGAAAGCTACCCCTTTGAAAAGATGCCCAAGTGTTAGAAAAGCACCAGGGAAATGAAGGATGTTATAATTAAGAATTTCAACTTAATTCACCTATAAGGCCTTCACGAAGAAGATGTTACGAAGAGCTCAATATTCCATCATTTTTTTCTATATATTTTGAAAGACAGCAGCCAATACACAAACGCAGTATTGTCTTACACACCACTAAACTGTACAATCTCATTTGAAGACATACATTCTTAAATTTCTGTTTGTATAAACCATTGAATAAATTTTATGATTACAATGCCAGTTCTTTAGAAAATACAGGTACCACCTTGAAGGAGTGAAATTGTCTGATTATTATTTTTTTTGTACGGTGCATCGACATATACGTTATTAGCTTCGGGTTATATATAGCTAGCCGCCCTTCCCAAACATGTGTATCAGGGAATTTTTTAAACTGGACCTGTAATAAAATAAATCAGCCACTGCTGGCGGCATAGGCGGCTCAAGACTAACATTTCTGGGGGCAGGCTAAGTTAGCTTGGAACGTACCTGGGGGTGTAGATTCAAATTTTTATAACATGCACCTGGAAATTATTAAGGAATTATTTGATAAACTAAGAATATACATTAATTAGAACTTATTACTATTAATTTACCTAAAGAAACTATTTTTCTAACTTAATGGAAAGAGATTGTGAATTTTCATTCTGTGGGGGCTAAGCCCCAGCAAGCCCCCCCCCCCCTTAGACGCCACTGGCTGGCGGGACTCGAATCCGCAGCTCCCGCATGAGGATATAAGGCGTTAAGCAATGGACCACGGGAATACACAATATGTTCCCAATATATGTATACCCTTTACTTCTTGTAGGTATAAAGGTTCCTTGTTGGTTTCATACTGGACCCTGCAACAAGGTATACCATATCCTGGTTTGGATCGATAAAGGCGGACTTTCTATTGAAAGCCCAGGTCTTGGAATAGGACACTATCTCCTCCGAAGATGGACACTCGAGGCTTCTAATGTCCTTGATAGCCCGCAGGAGCTTGATAGACTCGCTTCTCAGGATACGATTCTCGAGATCGTTTCTTCGGAACTCTTAAGCGGGCTGAAGAACCCGGATTTTCTTCTTGTTTTTTTTTTTTTTTTTCTTTCTCCACATTTTGTCCCGTTTGTGTCATCTCCACACTCCGAGCCTGACTTCTTTTTATGCATTCCCCTTCCTTGAATCAATCTAGGTGTCCTTACGTGGATTTCCATGACCGTCGACAAAGGTATAGTCTCGCTAGCTCGTAGTGCGGTTCATTACGCTGGTGAGGGAATGTTCACGCCATTTAGGCATTCCGCTTGTTAATCCCAGTGGTTAAAATACGATTTAAAAAAAAAAAAAAATAATTAGGGTTTATGGCATCATTGTCTATTTCATTGTCTTCCATTTGTATTTTACAGCAATTAATGTATATATATATATATATATATATATATATATATATATATATATATAGAGAGAGAGAGAGAGAGAGAGAGAGAGAGAGAGAGGCGAGGTTATTTATTCCAAGGATAAAAAAATGGTCGAAAATTCCCACAAGTGTTTTATTGGCAAAACGTTTTCAGGGACTAAGCCCCATTTTCAATGCCCTGTGACACAATACAGTAATTAAAACAGGTTCAATTTAAAACAGATTAAAATAACAAAACAATAATAACAAATTGTTTTGTTATTTTAATCTGTTTTAAATTGAACCTGTTTTAATTACTGTATTGTGTCACAGGGCATTGAAAATGGGGCTTAGTCCCTGAAAACGTTTTGCCAATAAAACACTTGTGGGAATTTTCGACCATTTTTTCATCCTTGGAACATCAATTTTCCACCATCCAGCATTCTCCAACAAGGTTATTTATTCTTGCAGATGAACAAAAATATATCTAAATTCTTTCTAAATATCTAAATTTCAGTTCTTAGGTGGCTTGGGTTCTTTAAAGCACTCATCCTTTCTACACACTATTTCGTATGGCCTGACACATTTCGTGCATGTTTTCGCACCTCTTCAGGGACAATTCTACAACAAAACATTATATTTTGTACATTAAAACCAAAAAAAAAAAAATGTTTTATTAAATATAAGAGCTATGGAATGCTCCACTAAATAGATTAAAATAATCATACCTACATTTAATAATTCCCTAAGGCGCAAGCCACTAGACCACGGGAGATCCCATTTAATGTAGGTATGATTACTTTAATGCATTTAGTGAAGCATTCCAAACAATTTATTGGTTTAGATATTTTTTTGTAGAAGTGGCACTGAAGAGGTGCGAAAACATGGACGAAACATGTCTGCAAAAAAAGTAATGTGAAGAAAGCATGACTGATTTAAAGACCCCCATGCCTCCTAAGATCTTCAAGAAGACTAAAACCAATTTTCCATCAATAAAATAAGTAAAATTTTGTTTTAATTAGCACTAAAAATTTTCTGCGGAAATTTCTGCACGGTAAGAACATGGTAAAAAGAAATGCGGGATCAGAAATGTAATAAAATGGAAATGCAATATTAGAGCAGGAGCCTACAAGTAATCAATATATATACAAAAATCACGTGTCTGTTTGTTTCTTTGTCTGTTTGTTCCTTATACAAATCCACACCGTTTGGCCGATTTTAACCAAACTTGGCACACAGGTAGGTCTTGATTCGGGGTGAGTCATAGTCTAGGTCAAAAACTTCTACGAGCTGTCTGTTTGTATGTTGGTTCCTTACACAAATCCACTCAGTTCGTCCTATATCGATCAAATTTGGCACAAATGTAGTTCTTGATATGGGGCGAGTCATAGGCTGGTTTAAAATCGTCAAGGACTCTCAGTTTTGAAATCACGGGTTCGAAACTATGAACCCAAATAGTTAAAGATTTGCGTTATTAGATTTTAATATTACTTATTTGGTTTCTAGATTATTTTCGCTTTTCTAGATGCAGAAAGTAGGTGTAGCATGGCACACCGGGCAACAGCTAGTTAGGCATAAAAAATATTAGGAAAAATGTGATTGAACACCTTCGTTTTGGGTTTTCCCCCACACGGCGGAGTGGAATGTGCCGGCAGTCGAAAGTGCTTGTGGTGTCTAATTCTCCTCTGACATCATCCACTAGAAATGTCCACCGAATTCAGAAATTATGATTTATGACTAGGACGTCATTGTTCACCTGATTGGCTATCAGAACTTCTACCTGTCTCCCAAACATTTACCCCCTCCCCACGGCAAGTAATTAAACCGAACAGCACCTAATCCTCCTGTCACTTGGCAGCAACTTATGACTGGGGCCATGTCTCTCCGTACGGCTCTAACAAATGATCATAATGCAATCAATATGATTTATTTTCTAACCCCTTTTCTGTGGGACTTGTTCCGCTTGTGGTTCTCTGAACCTCCGTTTGGTTCATCGCCTGAGAGTGTTCGGTCCTCCCTTGAGAGGGATTTTGCATAAGGTGCTCTTAAAGTCAACAATATTTCGGCTTGTTTTGCCCATAATTAAAATTAAATGTATTAATTCAATTGAACATCTTTGGTCAACAGACAAATGACCATTCACTGGCTACATGTTTATGACCTCTTAGGTAATTAGTCATTGGCTAAAACAAATATTAAACAATCAAAATAAATAAATATGGAACAAGAGACATTATTACGCTCTTCGAGCAGAATTCACAGCCTCGATTGGCAGAAAATAAAGAAATTCTTTCGATAAAAGAATAGCCATTCTATCAACAAATTACGAAACAAAGAGCCAAAATGATAAATATTTAATGAAACTATCAACTATCAAACATCTACTTACTGACTGCATGAGAATACGTCAAAATTACGATAACCAGTACTTGGATTGAACGCCCATATTTAAAAGCAACAAATCTATATATATATATATATATATATATATATATATATATATATATATATAAATCACGTGTCTGTTTGTGGGTTTGTTCCTTATACAAATCCACACCGTTTGACCGATTTTTACCAACCTTGGCACGCAGGTACTTCTTGATCCAAGAAGTCTCGTAGGCTAGGTAAAAAAATTCTACCAGCTGTCTGTCTGTAGTTTTGTTCTTTGTACAAATCCACACCGTACGACCGATTTTGAACAAACTTGACACGCAGGTACTTCTTGATGTCTCGTAGGCTAGGTCACAAACGTCTACCTCCTGTCTGTTTGTTTGTTAGTTCCTAATACAAATCCACACCGTTTGACCGATTTTCTTCAAACTTGGCAAACAGGTAGATCTTGATAAGGGGACTGTCATAGGCTAGGTCAAAAACGTCTATCAACGGTTTGCCTGTCCGTTTGTCCCTTATAAAAATCCACACCGTTTGACCGTATTTGACCAAACTTGGCACACATGTAGGCCTTGATCCTGGGAGTTTCATAGGCTAGGTTGAAATCGTCTTGAACTAACAATTCCGAGGTCACGGATTCGAAACTGTGAACCCGAACAGTTACAGAGTTGTGTTATTAGATTTTAATATTACCTATTTGGTTTCTAAGTTATTCGGCCTCTTCCAGATAGAATACATTCTTTCTGTATCATAACCCTCCTGAAAACATAAGGTATACAGTTATCCTAGAAGGAAAGTGTTGCCTAAAAGCACAACACCACAAATAAATAAATAATTTAATTTTTCTTCCATGGATTGAGAACAAACTTCGGCGATTAAAGCTAGATATAAAATCATGGAATTCCAGCTATAAAAGCTGTGGAATTGGGCATAAACTATTACGTATATTACTTACAGAAAGACACATCCAATCACGCACATAAGCTCACAAATGATATATATTTGTTAAAATAATAAAAAGTCATCATAGCGCGTTTCCCTTCATATCACTAGTGCCATTAGTGAAAGAATAGAATCAATTATTGGCAGGATTTGAACTTTCGTGAAAAATATAAAATCAAATTTTTAAAAAGGAAGAAGATTTAAGGCACCAATGCAGGAAACTGACAGTATCCTAAGCGGAATTAACTCTCACCGTCTTCTCAACCTTCGCTCTAGGACATTTCTATTACCACTAAGTTTCTCATTTTGTTATGTTGTTTTAGTAAAATACCCATTTTACTTTTAAATGCAATTAAAAACAAAAAAACAACCGATTAAAATCAGATTGGCATCGTCTTAACGGAAATTGTTTCAGAACTTTTTTTTTGTACAGAATTTAGTAAGCTTCCGAATGGTCACCTTCCGCTTACAACGATTTTCTAACCGCTTTCGTGGTATTTAAGATTTTTTATCGACATGTAGGAATTTCGGCCATTTGAAGATTAGAAAATTCCTGCCGCCGGTGGAGATCGAACCCACCATCTCCCGCTTATGAATCTAAGGTGCTAGCCACTAGACCACGGGACACCCCTATTTATGAAAAAAAAAAAATGCTTTATGTCTGTTAATAAAATTTTTTTTTTTTTTTTTTTTTTTTTTTTTTTTTTTTATCGTACTTCCTTTACTCCAAATGTAACCAAAATTACAACAAGTAGTAGTTTCTACTTGTGTTTTCAAACAAGTAGAAATGTTTTAATTGAATGAAACTATTCCAACTAGCCAAACCTCTTTAATTAAACTCGAATACGTAAGCGTTACGACTTATTAGCGCAAATTTCACTCCAAAAACTATGTTCCGATAACGGATTTTACTGGTTAACGAAATCGACTTCTGCGAACGATTTTTTGGCCACATTTCATACAAATCGGGCCATTTTTCAGCCGACGAGAGAGCGAACAGACCAAATTTACATATATATACAAATTTGAACGCTCGTTATTTTTGTCGGAACTCACGGATTGCGTCTTTAGGTCAAACTCATAAGCGGGTTTCCTCTCTACGAAGGGCTAGAATAAGAATGGTTTCTCGTCCTTTTCTAACTATTTCATATCCGATGTCCAGGTGAAACTATTAAGATAAAATGAATAGCACAATATATATTCAGATAATATTAATGGAGCTAGAGCTGTTAAACAGCTGCTCCAACATGGATAACCACTGGTTCTTGTGAACTTTCCCGCCAGAACTGCCTCTAAAATAATGCGGGAAGATCGAATTATTCTTAGTCTTCTACATGCTCTCCCAAGGGTTATGCATATTCCAATGGAGGTAACGGAACTCCTCGACATGATACAAAGAGGAAAAAAATTCCACACCTTTAGGTGATAAATTAACTAGGAATTATCTAACAAACTAGTTTACATTACAACCCTACTTATTAGGGATGTGATGTTGCGCGTCAGGGCGTTTTCTATTTGGTCCATCTGACTAAAAGGAAAATATTATAGTGTTTCGAAAAGGGACAATGAATAATATTATCAAATGGCAAGTGATTATTGATTTATTATTTGAGCTCTGCTTCCATGGTGATTGTTCAACTTTTTTTAGGGGGGGGGGATTTGAGTAGGGTATGCCATGAAAAAAAACCTCACTTATTTTTTTTTTTTTTACTTCTCTTCAACTGATGCTCCTTAAGTAGTACAAAATGTGTAAGAGAATATATGTTTTCATCAAGTCAATATTTTTGTATCAAGTAGTTTTGAACAAAAATAATAATACAACATACAATAGACTTCTTAAATGTGAATATGCCCTTGTGTACATAAACACACTCATTTACTAAAATAAACACACGCACACTCTCTCGCGTGTTTTAATTTTTGTCTTATAAATTAAAAAATATATTGTTATATATTATTATTATTAAATTATATAGTTTTTTGTTTATTACTTATGTATACTTTCCTTTCCCTAATACATTAGAGTTCCTTTCTCTAATATGCTAGAGAAAAAGAAGAATTTTATTCTTTATAGCATGGTTTACAAAGATATTTTGCAAGGAAAAAAGGCAAATTGCATATGACTGTATTTTATTTTCCAATGCACCAATGTTTCCCAACATGTTTATATCTTAGTTTGGATGAAATAGAATTTCGACAAAAAATTTTTAGTTTCCTTGGTCACTTTTCAATTCACACAACACAAATTTTGCAAATTTAGAAACACCTCCTTGAAAGTTATATCATTCGGTTCCCAAGTAAAAATCATAGGAGTATATTAAGTGAACCATTATGTTAAAAATTTTAAGCGAAATCTAAATATGGGCACACATTCCTGTTAATGAGAATACACATACGTGGTTCTCTTTGTTTATTTGTTCGAATATTTAGTATCATTGTTTTGTTTTTTTATCATTGATATTGAATCTAATTTTAATGAAAAATCTTTTGTGGCCACTCGTTTCGAAAATTTTCTTGATTTACTTATCGTCCTTTATAAAACTAAGATTCTTTTTTTCTTATTAGGATTTCCTCTATATTCTTGGCGTATGGGTTCCGAAAGAACATATCTTTGAAATTTATTGGAAAATATAGTAAAACACAGTCTGAAACAATGTTAAATTCTAAATTATTATGAGCAATGCTACCCTTTCCATAATGAATTGGTGTCATTACATACTGAATAATACACACGTTGTATAAAAGAGACATTTTATTAGCCAAGACAGCTCAATCTTGGGATATGGGCCAATTAAAATTCCAGAGTTAATTTTGTTCGAGAGGTTTCCTCAATGTAGGAATGCAATAAACGAGATAAATGATAACATGTTAAGATTTAAAAGTTGCCCGGGATCTTGTTGAGCTGAAATACCAGTGAATGTACGAGGAAAATAACCCTCGAATGACGAAGAATAACAATAAATAAATTAAGTTGTCAAGGAAAAGTAAGAAGTAATTCTGAAAACTGATAAGGGAAACTTTACCAATAATTAATAATGACTTAAAATACTTTGACATTGTCCCCTGGTTAATCTTGATAAAAAATTAATTGCCTCCCGGAGTTCGGGCCTGCCTACCTGAGGCGGGTAAAAAGTTCGAGGGCTTCCTGTTGTTCCACTATTTAATTAGCTGGTTTACTTAACAAATGGGAGGTGTCACGACAATAGGCCGGTAGCTAGTTGGGCGTGTAGGTGTGTTTTAGTGCAGTTACTGTTTGTCAGCGTGGCATGACAATGAAAATTTCATGTGTGTTTGTGGAGTATCAGAGTTTTAACCGTTTCCTATATTTTTACGCCATAGATGGAGGGAATTTCGGTTACGAAGTAAGCTTGTTGCTCAAAAATGCTCTCGATTGTCCAACACAAAAAATATATATATATACATATTTTTTTAAATTAGAACACGGGGCTCCTACTTTGCAATAAGCACATCCCCAGTGAAGTGGTTAGTACACAATTGAATAAATATTAAAATTTTTATCAATCAAACAATCAAGAAAAAAAAGTCATGCTCAATTTTCAAGTAAATTTGAAACTCGTGAAAGAAAAATACCCATGGCCGCAGTTGCCTATAAAGTCATAAAGGTGGATGATAAACCATGGATTTACCGGGTAATTTTTTTCACCTATCATTTATATTTTTGTTCCTTCCACTGTGTTTAGATTCCATGTTAAGGGGTAATACTACCTTATAACTTTTTTTTTTTTTTTGTACAATTTTATTTATGGGCTATAATTCTTCCTTAAATAATCAAAAATTATATCCAAGAGTGTTTATGTGAAGAAATTTTCATAAATGGGCAAAAAATCGATTCTCCGAGTAAAATCCCAATGCCGAGTGGACGCGGTGCTGATTTGCAGATAATTTTTTGATTGAGCTTCGATTGGTCCCTTTTTAATTGTTACATTTCTTTTTGGTCCTACATTAATACATTTCAAAATTAAACCCCATTTTTTTATCTTTAATACAAGAAAGTATTAAAAAAAAATTAAAAAGAAAATACATAAATATTACACAACATTAACTTTAAAGTCGTTTTCTCAAAAATATGTTTTTCAAATCGGCCGGTATTCTGGCGTCTTCAATTTTTACCCGATCAACTTCAAATTTTAACTGCAGATTCCTAATGATATTTGCTAACAAAGGACGGAGGTTTTTTTTCGATTTATCGAATTTTAACGATTTTATGACCAAGTTTCGATGGATTTTTTAATAGAAAATGAATAATTGTTCACTATTTTCGAAAAAATTAATATTTCTTAAAAATCCTACGTACTATAGATTTAACCTTCTACTTTCGAAATAATTTTTTTTTTATTCTAAATTAAAAATTACCACCTGCAGACCATCACCCGTGGAAAAAGAGGGTTTCCGTTTGTCAGACACAACGCCGCCATTATTTATTTTTTTTCAAAGAATTGAAACAACAATGATTAGAGATATGGCCTTGGAAATTGTTTCATTAGATTCCACAAGTATATTTATAATACGTGTACCTTGAAGCCTAGTAACACAAAAACGATTTCTGGTTAACGAACTTGACCTTGAAAATTTCAAGTTTAGCCATTCCGACTCTACGAAAAATAAAAATCTAGAAATTTTCAATTAAATTAAAAAAAAAAAAACGTTTTAAAATTTAGATTCCTGATATGTTTTTACATTTTTTTTTTCTTGTCATAACATAGCCACCTAATTATGAAATTAAGTCCATAAGGACCCAATCCTTCCTTTTTTAGAGTGGTGGTAGGAATTTTCTTGTCATAACATAGCCACCTACTTATGAAATTAAGTCCATAAGGACCCAATCCTTCCTTTTTTAGAGTGGTGGTAGGAATTTTCTTGTCATAACATAGCCACCTACTTATGAAATTAAGTCCATAAGGACCCAATCCTTCCTTTTTTAGAGTGGTGGTAGGAATTTTCTTGTCATAACATAGCCACCTACTTATGAAATTAAGTCCATAAGGACCCAATCCTTCCTTTTTTAGAGTGGTGGTAGGAATTTTCTTGTCATAACATAGCCACCTACTTATGAAATTAAGTCCATAAGGACCCAATCCTTCCTTTTTTAGAGTGGTGGTAGGAATTTTCTTGTCATAACATAGCCACCTACTTATGAAATTAAGTCCATAAGGACCCAATCCTTCCTTTTTTAGAGTGGTGGTAGGAATTTTCTTGTCATAACATAGCCACCTACTTATGAAATTAAGTCCATAAGGACCCAATCCTTCCTTTTTTAGAGTGGTGGTAGGAATTTTCTTGTCATAACATAGCCACCTACTTATGAAATTAAGTCCATAAGGACCCAATCCTTCCTTTTTTAGAGTGGTGGTAGGAATTTTCTTGTCATAACATAGCCACCTACTTATGAAATTAAGTCCATAAGGACCCAATCCTTCCTTTTTTAGAGTGGTGGTAGGAATTTTCTTGTCATAACATAGCCACCTACTTATGAAATTAAGTCCATAAGGACCCAATCCTTCCTTTTTTAGAGTGGTGGTAGGAATTTTCTTGTCATAACATAGCCACCTACTTATGAAATTAAGTCCATAAGGACCCAATCCTTCCTTTTTTAGAGTGGTGGTAGGAATTTTCTTGTCATAACATAGCCACCTACTTATGAAATTAAGTCCATAAGGACCCAATCCTTCCTTTTTTAGAGTGGTGGTAGGAATTTTCTTGTCATAACATAGCCACCTACTTATGAAATTAAGTCCATAAGGACCCAATCCTTCCTTTTTTAGAGTGGTGGTAGGAATTTTCTTGTCATAACATAGCCACCTACTTATGAAATTAAGTCCATAAGGACCCAATCCTTCCTTTTTTAGAGTGGTGGTAGGAATTTTCTTGTCATAACATAGCCACCTACTTATGAAATTAAGTCCATAAGGACCCAATCCTTCCTTTTTTAGAGTGGTGGTAGGAATTTTCTTGTCATAACATAGCCACCTACTTATGAAATTAAGTCCATAAGGACCCAATCCTTCCTTTTTTAGAGTGGTGGTAGGAATTTTCTTGTCATAACATAGCCACCTACTTATGAAATTAAGTCCATAAGGACCCAATCCTTCCTTTTTTAGAGTGGTGGTAGGAATTTTCTTGTCATAACATAGCCACCTACTTATGAAATTAAGTCCATAAGGACCCAATCCTTCCTTTTTTAGAGTGGTGGTAGGAATTTTCTTGTCATAACATAGCCACCTACTTATGAAATTAAGTCCATAAGGACCCAATCCTTCCTTTTTTAGAGTGGTGGTAGGAATTTTCTTGTCATAACATAGCCACCTACTTATGAAATTAAGTCCATAAGGACCCAATCCTTCCTTTTTTAGAGTGGTGGTAGGAATTTTCTTGTCATAACATAGCCACCTACTTATGAAATTAAGTCCATAAGGACCCAATCCTTCCTTTTTTAGAGTGGTGGTAGGAATTTTCTTGTCATAACATAGCCACCTACTTATGAAATTAAGTCCATAAGGACCCAATCCTTCCTTTTTTAGAGTGGTGGTAGGAATTTTCTTGTCATAACATAGCCACCTACTTATGAAATTAAGTCCATAAGGACCCAATCCTTCCTTTTTTAGAGTGGTGGTAGGAATTTTCTTGTCATAACATAGCCGCCTACTTATGAAATTAAGTCCATAAGGACCCAATCCTTCCTTTTTTAGAGTGGTGGTAGGAATTTTATTGTCATAACATAGCCACCTACTTATGAAATTAAGTCCATAAGGACCCAATCCTTCCTTTTTTAGAGTGGTGGTAGGAATTTTATTGTCATAACATAGCCACCTACTTATGAAATTAAGTCCATAAGGACCCAATCCTTCCTTTTTTAGAGTGGTGGTAGGAATTTTCTTGTCATAACATAGCCACCTACTTATGAAATTAAGTCCATAAGGACCCAATCCTTCCTTTTTTAGAGTGGTGGTAGGAATTTTCTTGTCATAACATAGCCACCTACTTATGAAATTAAGTCCATAAGGACCCAATCCTTCCTTTTTTAGAGTGGTGGTAGGAATTTTCTTGTCATAACATAGCCACCTACTTATGAAATTAAGTCCATAAGGACCCAATCCTTCCTTTTTTAGAGTGGTGGTAGGAATTTTCTTGTCATAACATAGCCGCCTACTTATGAAATTAAGTCCATAAGGACCCAATCCTTCCTTTTTTAGAGTGGTGGTAGGAATTTTATTGTCATAACATAGCCACCTACTTATGAAATTAAGTCCATAAGGACCCAATCCTTCCTTTTTTAGAGTGGTGGTAGGAATTTTATTGTCATAACATAGCCACCTACTTATGAAATTAAGTCCATAAGGACCCAATCCTTCCTTTTTTAGAGTGGTGGTAGGAATTTTTTGTCATAACATAGCCACCTACTTATGAAATTAAGTCCATAAGGACCCAATCCTTCCTTTTTTAGAGTGGTGGTAGGAATTTTCTTGTCATAACATAGCCACCTACTTATGAAATTAAGTCCATAAGGACCCAATCCTTCCTTTTTTAGAGTGGTGGTAGGAATTTTCTTGTCATAACATAGCCACCTACTTATGAAATTAAGTCCATAAGGACCCAATCCTTCCTTTTTTAGAGTGGTGGTAGGAATTTTCTTGTCATAACATAGCCACCTACTTATGAAATTAAGTCCATAAGGACCCAATCCTTCCTTTTTTAGAGTGGTGGTAGGAATTTTCTTGTCATAACATAGCCACCTACTTATGAAATTAAGTCCATAAGGACCCAATCCTTCCTTTTTTAGAGTGGTGGTAGGAATTTTCTTGTCATAACATAGCCACCTACTTATGAAATTAAGTCCATAAGGACCCAATCCTTCCTTTTTTAGAGTGGTGGTAGGAATTTTCTTGTCATAACATAGCCACCTACTTATGAAATTAAGTCCATAAGGACCCAATCCTTCCTATTTTAGAGTGGTGGTAGGAATTTTCTTGTCATAACATAGCCGCCTACTTATGAAATTAAGTCCATAAGGACCCAATCCTTCCTTTTTTAGAGTGGTGGTAGGAATTTTATTGTCATAACATAGCCACCTACTTATGAAATTAAGTCCATAAGGACCCAATCCTTCCTTTTTTAGAGTGGTGGTAGGAATTTTATTGTCATAACATAGCCACCTACTTATGAAATTAAGTCCATAAGGACCCAATCCTTCCTTTTTTAGAGTGGTGGTAGGAATTTTCTTGTCATAACATAGCCACCTACTTATGAAATTAAGTCCATAAGGACCCAATCCTTCCTTTTTTAGAGTGGTGGTAGGAATTTTCTTGTCATAACATAGCCACCTACTTATGAAATTAAGTCCATAAGGACCCAATCCTTCCTTTTTTAGAGTGGTGGTAGGAATTTTCTTGTCATAACATAGCCACCTACTTATGAAATTAAGTCCATAAGGACCCAATCCTTCCTTTTTTAGAGTGGTGGTAGGAATTTTCTTGTCATAACATAGCCACCTACTTATGAAATTAAGTCCATAAGGACCCAATCCTTCCTTTTTTAGAGTGGTGGTAGGAATTTTCTTGTCATAACATAGCCACCTACTTATGAAATTAAGTCCATAAGGACCCAATCCTTCCTTTTTTAGAGTGGTGGTAGGAATTTTCTTGTCATAACATAGCCACCTACTTATGAAATTAAGTCCATAAGGACCCAATCCTTCCTTTTTTAGAGTGGTGGTAGGAATTTTCTTGTCATAACATAGCCGCCTACTTATGAAATTAAGTCCATAAGGACCCAATCCTTCCTTTTTTAGAGTGGTGGTAGGAATTTTATTGTCATAACATAGCCACCTACTTATGAAATTAAGTCCATAAGGACCCAATCCTTCCTTTTTTAGAGTGGTGGTAGGAATTTTATTGTCATAACATAGCCACCTACTTATGAAATTAAGTCCATAAGGACCCAATCCTTCCTTTTTTAGAGTGGTGGTAGGAATTTTTTGTCATAACATAGCCACCTACTTATGAAATTAAGTCCATAAGGACCCAATCCTTCCTTTTTTAGAGTGGTGGTAGGAATTTTCTTGTCATAACATAGCCACCTACTTATGAAATTAAGTCCATAAGGACCCAATCCTTCCTGTTTTAGAGTGGTGGTAGGAATTTTCTTGTCATAACATAGCCACCTACTTATGAAATTAAGTCCATAAGGGCCCAATCCTTCCTTTTTTAGAGTGATGGTAGGAATTTTCTTGTCATAACATAGCCACCTACTTATGAAATTAAGTCCATAAGGACCCAATCCTTCCTTTTTTAGAGTGGTGGTAGGAATTTTCTTGTCATAACATAGCCACCTACTTATGAAATTAAGTCCATAAGGACCCAATCCTTCCTTTTTTAGAGTGGTGGTAGGAATTTTCTTGTCATAACATAGCCACCTACTTATGAAATTAAGTCCATAAGGACCCAATCCTTCCTGTTTTAGAGTGGTGGTAGGAATTTTCTTGTCATAACATAGCCACCTACTTATGAAATTAAGTCCATAAGGACCCAATCCTTCCTTTTTTAGAGTGGTGGTAGGAATTTTCTTGTCATAACATAGCCACCTACTTATGAAATTAAGTCCATTAGGACCCAATCCTTCCTTTTTTAGAGTGGTGGTAGGAATTTTCTTGTCATAACATAGCCACCTACTTATGAAATTAAGTCCATAAGGACCCAATCCTTCCTTTTTTAGAGTGGTGGTAGGAATTTTTAATCACATTTAATGTAGGAAGGTTACTTGACAAACGCAAAATAAAAATAAAAAAATCAAATAATGCAAAACTCAGTCGTCTTGAGGCTCTGTTTCTGCCAAATCCTGATCGTCAGTGTAGCTGAAGAAGTTACATATTTTAATGGATTGTAGAATGGCATCTTATTTTGTCCGACATATTTGTGTGCGAGGCTCATTATGGCATTGTATTTCCCAGTTTTTAAGAGCAGTGGTTGACTGTAAGCAGTCAATAGTGTAAGCCTCACAGAGCGGTTTAGTTGCTGTGATTCCATATTTTAATGGATTGTAGAACGGCATCTCATATAGTCCGACATATTTGTGTGCGAGGCTCATTATGGCATTGTATTTCCCAGTTTTTAAGAGCAGTGGTTGACTGTAAGCAGTCAATAGTGTAAGCCTCACAGAGCGGTTTAGTTGCTGTGATTCCATATTTTAATGGATTGTAGAACGGCATCTCATATAGTCCGACATATTTGTGTGCGAGGCTCATTATGGCATTGTATTTCTCAGTTTTTAAGAGCAGTGGTTGACTGTAAGCAGTCAATAGTGTAAGCCTCACAGAGCGGTTTAGTTGCTGTGGTTCCACTATTGAAGCGACCAGAGCTTATGTCTCATTGTACCAGAAGTTAAAGATAATTGGGGTCTGTTTGCGAAGAGCACATCCAGTTACTTTGATGTATCTGTCCTGATTTTGGTACTTACGGATTAGCTTACAGGTTCTTTGCAGGTTATCTATTCCTTCCTTACATATTATCTAAGGTGAGAAACCATATTATATAAATATAGTAATCAAAAGTAAATATAGTAATGAAAAGTATGTAAAATCTCTGCAATCACTACTAAAAGTAACTTTTTTTTTTACTACTATATTTCTAAAATATGGTTTCTAACTAACCGTTAGATAACTTGTATTTGTAAGTAATACTTTTAGGCTTGTCAAGCTTAAATGTAAATAAGCAGAATATATTTCAGCAAGCAATATTTATTAATAAAAAGGTTAATATTATAAAAATCAATGGTAACTGTGAAGTTGAGTGGCGTCCTCACCGATTTTTTTGTCCGGTGGTTCTATAATATATTTATATTTTATATTTATTTCGCATTATGGGCACACCGCCCGCTCAAGAAGATATCAAAACTCTAGTCGATCCAACCCGCTAAAATTAATAGAATTCTATTAATTTTAGCGAGTTTGATTGTCTTGAGTGTTGAAGGTTACTTTACTACCAGTAACAACCAATAGAAATGCGAATGAGTTATGCGCATGCGCTGAATCACTGTTATAATCACTACAGATACTTCACATGGAACTAGGGAAGTAACTGGATGTGCTCTTCGCAAGCAGACCCGATAATTTTTACGTCCATGTCAACGTTCTCACCTTTAAATCCCCAAAAATGAAGCTGCATCCTTATTGCTCCACGCCCGTTATTTACATGTTCAGCGATAAAACCATGTGCAATAGTGCTAAGCACATTTGTGTGTCTATGAAGTCGTAAAGTGTCTTGTACATTGACATCATATGCCGTCTCTAGCAAATAATAACTCTCCCATAGGCCAGAAAGCCATGTTCTCCCGTAGCCTGGTGTGTGTTCTAGCCGTTACTAGTTCATCAACATGTATAGTATAGGGCATGGTTCTATGTTCTACAACCAGTCCATGTTATCCAGAGATTTAAGGCTTATACGAGAGAAGGTTATGTAAATATGAGCATGTCTGTGTTTATAATCCCCAGATCGCTGCCTACTACATCAGCTGTGTAGGTGTTTCTTCCAGCTGGTAGTTTTATTTTGATATCCTCTACAACTGGAAATAGTGTAGATCTTCTCTACTGGAATTAATGCTGCCGGGATCTTAATAAATTATTCTGCCACATCCCTTTACCTTAGGTTCAATGTAGAATGGAAGAATTAATCGCCATATTAAATTATATATATATAAATATATATATATATATATATATATATATATATATATATATATATATATATATATATGTATATGTATTAATTCTGGTGAATGATGACCCGATATATATTTTTTCACTTTTTCTTGTTTCTTTTTCTGGCAGGGGGTCGATAAAGTAGTACACACTTTTTTCACTTTAACTACTTTATTTTGTATGTTTCGCCCGACATGTTTCGTGCATTTTCGCACCTCTTCAGGGGCTTTCCTTATCAGGAAGTCCTCTCGTCGTGTTGTCTAGCTTGAGTCAGGCGTAAAATTTTTTTTTCTTTTTTATTTTTTTTTATTTTACTTTTTTTATTTATTTATTTTTTTAAGGCGTAATTTCTAGACATTTCCAGATCCAAAATTTTACGCCTGACTCAAGCTAGACAACACGACGAGAGGACTTCCTGTTAAGGAAAGCCCCTGAAGAGGTGCGAAAATGCACGAAACATACAAAATAAAGTAGTTAAAGTGAAAAAAGTGTGTACTACTTTATCGACCCCCTTCCAGAAAAAGAAACAAGAAAAAGTGAAAATATATATATATATATATATATATATATATATATATATATATATATATACACATACATCAAGGCGCACGGTAGTGCACCAGGCTACGGTCGGGCCTATGCACACTCTATATATATTACAGGAAGTATCAGAGCCAATTTTTACTCTCTAATAACTTTTAACCAGTTAAAGGTAAAATTATGACATTTTTCACATGTATTATACTAATTGGTGAGAGAAAACGTGGAAGAATTGCAAGATCTTAAGAACTAAAATGAGTAGAATTCTATTAATTTTTGCGAGTTGGATTGACTAGAGTGTTAAAGGTTACTTTACTACCAGCAACAACCAATAGAATTGCCCATAGGAATAGCCAATAGAAAAGCTAATAAGTTATGCGCTTGCGCTGAATCCCTGTTATAATCACTATAGATACTTGACAAGCATCAGGAGAGGTAACTGGATGTGGACTTCGCAAAGAGACCCAGACAAAAAAATTAACATGATTTCCATAAAATAGAGAGGGGGTCAATAACTAACATAAAAATACTTTTAGATATTAATATTTTTTTTTTTTAATTGCCCATCTACTATTCAGGGTCACTAAAAGTAGGTAAATAAGTATACAGCCTAATTATAGGAAAGCAAAACTTCTGCTACAAGGACCATGTCCAAACTCATAGACCAGATCACATTTAAAAAAAAGTGTAAAAAATGCCACATGCCTATTTTATAAAAGTCATTGGAAATTTAGAGTTATCTTTGTAAAGTTTTCCGTTTTAATCAGTCTTACTCTCCCTACAGAGATAACAGTGATCGTATAGGGCGAGTAAAGGTTTTTATTTTAATAATTGACCTTCTGCATGTTTTACATATATCTACTATATATTTGTCAAATACCACTCACTCAATCACTGACTCACTCACTCACTCACTCACTCATCTATCAACGCCTAGCCCAAACCGCTCGACAGAAAATTTTCAAATTTTGCATGGACACTCCCTATATAACGTAGGCGCTCGCTAAGAAAGGATTTTTTGATATTCGTATTTTTAAGCATTTTTAGGGGGGTTTAAAGTTTGAGTTGGTTAGAGAAGGCAAGCCTAGGCAGCCTGCGTTGCTAGGACGATAAAGAACAGCTGTTACCTTACATTATCTATCTCATAGTTTTATTTCTAATTGAGGTTAATTTCAACTATGATGGCAGACCTTGAATTACTAGAAATTAACTGTCCATCATAGAGTTTTAATTGCGTTTCTTTTCTGCTGTCCCCGTCAGATAGGCTTGCCATATTTTTGGAGAGTTAAACCGAAACACATTAATATGGGATGGGCATACCAGGGGGGGGGGGATAAAAAGAGTACAAATTATAAGCAAAGTGGTTGGTGAGTTTTAAGCCTACCAACTAACGGGAAGGGGGAATCCTAAACTGTTAGTCTACCCTAACCTTAAAAATAATAACGGAACTTTTTTTGCTACTTGATTTTCTTAAAACAATCTCTCAGCCAAATAGTAGTGTCTGGCAGCGCTGTGCAGGTAGTTCCAGCGTTTTACAGTTAGATTACTTCTGATTTCTTTGACACTGTGAGCAGTAGTAACAATGTTAATTGTAGAAAAGTAACCGATTTAAAAAACATTCTTATAAACATGAATTCATTACTTTTTACATCTCACAGCCTTTTCCGGAACACTGATAAAACTGAGCGGGACACCGAAACAATTGCAAAATACCGGGACAGTCCCGGTCAAAGCGTGATGTATGGCATATCCTTAGGTTTTCCAGGCGAGGTAATAATATCCGGAACCCTTGCACAGCCTCCTCGCCTATAACCTTGGTAATACTCGTAAATATATTGGGTGTTACCATATAACTTCTTGGAAACATTAACTTTTAAATTTTAACGCCCATTGAATAAAATATAGTATGACGGGAACCATGCTGTAATAAACTGCACAGAATTGTGTAGTAACGTAATTTTAATTAAACATTATTCAACGCAATAAAATAACTAATTATCTGCCGCGACGAAGCACGGGTATTCAGCTTGTATATATGTGTATATATATATATATATATATATATCGGTCATTAATTTATTATAAATTACAATTGGAATAGTATTTCTGTGCCCAGATTCCGAATTAACACCGCAATATACATGACAAATGATAGAATTTGATTCCCCATGTTGTATTTTTTTTTTTTTTTCAGTTTACGTGGGTTCTTAGATTGCGTGTTACCAATTGATAAAATCACATTGTATTTTTGGGTCTGTTTGCGAAGAGCAAATCCAGTTACTTCTCCAGTTACTTGTGAAGTATCTGTAGTGATTATAACACTGATTCAGCGCATGCGCATAACTCATTCGCATTTCTATTGGTTGTTGCTGGGAGTAAACTAACCTTTAACACTCAAGTCGATCCAACTCGCAGAAATTAATAGAATTCTATTAATTTTATAGACTTGGATTGACTGGAGTATTGATATCTTCTTGAGCGGGCGTAGCGCGCGTAACTGCGTAGCACTTATGCCCATAATACTAAATAAATATAAAATATTAATATGTTAAAGAACCATCGGACAAAAAATCGGTGAGGAGGCCCCTGAACTTCACAATTACCATTGATTTTTATAATATTAACCTTTTTATTAATAAATATTGCGTGGTGAAATATATTCTGCTTATTTTCATTTATGCTTTACAACCCAGAAAGTATTACTTACAAATACCAGTTATCTAACGGTTAGTTAAAACCCATATTATATAAATATAGTAGTAAAAAAAGTTACTTTTGGTAGTGATTGAAGAGATTTGAAATACTTTTCATTACTATATTAACTTATCATTACTATATTAACTTTTCATTACTATATTTATATAATATGGTTTCTAACCTTAGATAACCTGTAAAGAAGTAATAGATAACCTTAAAAGAACCTGTAAACTAATCCGTAAGTACCAAAATCACTGTTTAAAATCACGACCGATACTTTAAAGTAACTGGATGTGCTCTTCGCAAACAGACCCGTATTTTTTGTGTGTAGGTACGTTTTACACAATAGCTCCTTTTACACAATCGTCTATTGATTTCTCTTGACATAAATGCCATCCATTCGATATGAAGGCCCACCAAAACATCCGGTATCCAAATAACCCAATATTTCCGCCTATTTTGTTTCAAGTGTATTAGCTCGCAAGAGCCGATAGGTGACAATGGACTAGGGTGTGAGGTATAGGAGCCCCCTTTCTAATCGCTGTTTATAAAGAGGTAATCGGCCCCTGGGGCTCGTTCCAGGAAGGCCGCTGCTGGATTCCTCCAGACTCCAGAGCCGAGTCTTGTACAAAAAAATGTGCAAGTCGCCTCTCCTGACCTTTAGCAGGCTCCGGTTCCATCCACTCTCCACCTGTTATTAAAGTTCTACAGAGGAGATGTGCAGAATTCAAGTGAAAATCCATCCATCTTTGGATCCGGAATACCACACCAGGAGGAGCGCTAAAATAAGCTGAGGGTCTGTTTGCGAAGAGCACGTCCAGTTACTTTGAAGTATCTGTCGTGATTTTAAACAGTGATTTTGGTACTTACTGATTAGTATACAGGTTATAAACCATATTATATAAATATAGTAATGAATAGTTAATATAGTAATGAAAAATATTTAATCACCACTAAAAGTAACTTTTCTTGACTGCTATAATTATGTAAGATGGTTTCTAGCTATCCCTTAGATAACGTCTATTAATTAGTAAGTAATACTTTTGGGATTGTAAAGCATAAATGGAAATACGCAGAATATATTTAAGCAAGCAATATTGATTAATAAAAATGTTAATATTATAAAAATCAATAAGTAAAGATGGAATGGTTGGGATTCGGCTAAATAAACCTCAATATGATTTTTGTTTTAAAAAATCTATATTTCGGACGTTTCGGCTACTCATTGGTAGCCTTCGTAGGCTACCAACGAAGGCTACCAATGAGTAGCCGAAACGTCCGAAATATAGATTTTTTAAAACAAAAATCATATTGAGGTTTATTTAGCCGAATCCCAACCATTCCATCTTTACTTATCACCTCGACGGCTAACTATCTAATCATCATGATAAAAATCAATGGTAATTGTGAAGTTTAGGGGCCTCCCGCCGATTTTTTGTCCGGAGGTTCTATGACATATTTATATTTATTTCGCATTATGGGCAATCCAACTCGCTAAAATTAATAGAATTCTATTAATTTATACGAGTTGGATTGACTTGAACGTTGAAGGTTACTTTACTACCAGCAACAAACAATAGAAAAGCTAATGAGTTATGCGCATGCGCTGAATCACTACTGATACTTCACAAGTAACTGGAGAAGTAACGGAATGTGCTCATCACAAACAGGCCCAATGCTGTAAATGTAATCTTAATATCAACAAAAAATATTAAAAAAAAAAAAAACTAGGCATATTCCCCAAAAAGGCGGGTAATGTCCAAAGAATTTGCTTAAAATAACGAACATAAATTCAAAAAGAAAACAGAAGTTATTTTCCTCTTTTGTATTTATGAAAAGCTGACTCAATAATTAGTTTTAATTTTAATTGGGCCTTGGTTTAACCCAAAATTCTAAAGGACCTGTTTTCTAGTTTTCTGCAACACATGTTCGTAATGATTTGTGAAAGATATCTACTGATTTTAGTTGTTTTTGTTACATTCGATGAAGGTTTGAAGAAATTTTTGAAAAACTCTTTCATGAGAGCAACCTTAATGGAAAGTGCTACAAAAGTTTTTATAATCCAAAATATGCAATGAGGGAAAGTGTGATCTGATAATATTTTCATGATCTAATTCCAAAGCAAACACGGTTTATAATATAGAGTGCACGCTTTATGTTGTTCATTTGAGGTCTGTTTGTCCGGTGATCAGGATCGAAAATGTTAACCGGTGTTCGTTTTGGTTCGTGATATAGAATAAGAATGTCCATTTGTGTCATTTGTCACTTGAAAAGAAAGTAAAATGTCAACCGGTAGTGAGTTCGTCTCAAAATGTATACCATTTTATTGCAGCCGATTATGTTGGATAATGAATATATTTCCTGAGATTTTGCAATTTGGTTTTATGACAGAAGCTATTGCTTTATAAACAGCGACTGCTTCAGCACTAAAAGAACAACATTCCTTTCGCATTTGTTAAGCTTTATGACAAATGGGTTGTAGTGGTGATTTGCAAAGGACCAAATTGTTTTCTGTACTTAAATGTAATTTGCGGTTTAATAGTCTCTAAAGTTGTCCAAATCGCCTGTTAAGTTCCAGTGATTTAAGTTTTAAGTGCTTTTTCCAGGTAAGTCGGGCGTCAAAGGTAACGAACTGTATTAGAAGAGAATAAATTTTCCTCTAATCAAAATCCTCTGCCTATCGATTGTCACCCGTTCACTCTCTCCACCAGGGTGACTCAGAAGACAGTGGCCCAGAGATCTGCTGCAGTGATCAAGTGATGTGTTAGCAATGGCTTTCTCATCGTTCAAGTGCGTCAATGCCTGTAGCTCACCGATCTCTCTTCGACTCCAGCCACTGGTCGGAAAATAAGGTTCGCTTGTGTAGGCCCCTTTCAACGTCATCTGAGCGTCCTTCTGACGTTAATCAAGAATGAATTTATGAAGCCTAGAGCACAGAACTTTCATATTGTGTCATATTACCAGTTTTCATATGCAGAATGTAATCTATATATATAAAAATCACGTGTCTGTCTGTTTTTCTGTTTGTTTGTTCCTTATACAAATCTACACCGCTTGACCGATTTTGACCAAACTTGGAATAATGGTAGGTCTTGATACGGTCAAAAAAATCTACCAGCTGTCTGTCTGTATGTTTGTCCCTTATACAAATCCACACCGTTCGTCCGATTTGGACTGAACTCGGTACACATGTAGATCTTAATCTGAGGAGTGTCGTAGGCTAAGTCAAAAACGTCTACCAGCTGTCTGTCTGTATGTTTGTCCCTTATACAAATCCTCACCGTTCGTCCGATTTTGACTAAACTCGGTACACATGTAGATCTTAATCTGGGGAGTGTCGTAGGCTAAGTCAAACAAATCTACCAGCTGTCTTTCTGTATGTTTGTCCCTTATACAAATCCACACCGTTAGACCAATTTTTACGAAACTTGGTATACATGTATGTCTTGATACGGGGGGTGTTATAGGTTAGGTCAAAGTCGTCTAGGACTCACAGGTAGGAGGCCACGGGTTTATAACAGTTACAGATTCGTGTTATTAGATTTTTATAGTACTTATTTGGTTTCTAATTTATTTAGGCTTTTCTATATGCAGAAAGTAGGTGTATCATGGCACGCCGGGTAACAGCTAGTAATCAATAAATTAATCTCTTGAATTGAACTTCCTGTAATTTTAACTCATGTTTTGTATCCATCCGTGCAGATTGGTTCATAAGATGGTGCGTCAGAAACACAGCAATCATTGTATAAAGTGTTATGCACATCCTTGGGATTATCTTGTTTGATACTTTAATACGTTTAATCATTTGCAACTTTAATACAATCTCAGTATAAAGTTACTCGACCTTGAAGAACACATTCGTGCGAACGCCCACCCCGATAATGAATATTGTTTAATTCTTCGATAGCATGTCGATCGAATCGATAACCGGAATGCCAATAATCTTAACTCGATTATTCTCCAGGAGTTTTTTTTTCTAGTAAGAAGTTTTGAATAAGTAGGAACAAGGCCTGCACGCTATGTATGCATCCATCTCCTTCTCATGGCCTCAATCGAGATTATAACAAACAGCTGGGAGTATAATAACTCCATGATACTGCTGATGGGATAAACTGTGGTTTAATTGAATTTTTAATCTAGTTATTAAATTATATAATAATGAAGCTCTAAAAGAGTAACTTAACTGATTCTTTACTTCTAGAAGCATAAAATGTTTAATAAAATATTTAAACAATCTTCCCCCCAACCCAACCTTCAATTTATTCATTAACGGGTACCTCCAAAGGAGAAAATGAGGCGGCTAGAGCATAGTACTGACCACACTATCTCACTGGTGTATAGTATGGACAATGATCAGATACCTCTTCAGCATCGGCCTGTTGCCACATTGACTGCGGGAGGGCTAAACCCCAAATCATTCAAAATGTTGTATTTTTTCCATTTTATGATTTAATTTGTTTTACCAACGAGGTTCGATATTTAGCATTCGACTTACGTGGAAACTACACATGAAACAGAAGAGACAAGAACTGAACAAACGATTTGGACTTCTCCGACGACTTATTGTACCACAATCAAAACTAACCACAAAAAAAATGACAATTATACAAGACCTTAATAAGACCGATATGGTCATACGGGATAGAACAATGGGGATCAACTAAGCCATCAAATCCAGCTAAGTCCTTCGTAAAATCCTCAACGCCCCTTTCTACGTCTCAAACTTTACCATCCACTGAAACACTGATATACCCTTGGTCCATGATTTAGCCAAATCCCGATTCCTGATTTTTGTCTCTAAGCTCCCAGCCCACCCCAATCCTCTTGGCAATGATATTCCTGATAATCCTCCTCGCCGCCTCCACCGCCCTGGCCACGAAACAACTTATTGCAAGAAATAGTGTAAATATTGTAAATAGTGTACATAGTTCAACCAATTTTACATTAAAATAAGATAAGACCAGAACTGTCATTGGGAGTAGCAGTAATGTCTGCCTTCTCCCCTCATCTCATCCAGTGTGTTGCCATTGTATGAACAAATTTACTTATTGTACATATTTGTACAGATTGTAAATTATCAATAAATAATTAAAAAAAAAATTGTTTTGTTACTGTGAAAAAATAACTTACTTATTGAAAATTCTGGAGAATTTCTTTCATAAACATGTTTTTTTTTTACCATGACGCAAATCTGGCGCAGAAACTCCAGCAAATATCTGACCCCGGAACGATTCCAGAATAAGGCACTCGAAACACTCCCAGAGACGACGGAGGAACGATTAAACCAGCCTGGAGGTTTGTAGCCGATCCCCAAAGGTTTTTAAATTTGTCTACCAGCTTGGCAAAGTAGCCCCCATGACGCACATGCGGCGTCATGCCGCAGTCAAGGTGTTAAGAGACTGATTTTGATTTAGTTTAGTTGATTTTTTTTTTTTTTTTTTTATTAATATGACTTATGTGGAAGATCCTAAGCGGCGTAGTTTAAAAATATCTACGTAGAAAATTAACTAACTGAAGCATAGTTAGAAGCCTACCAATTGGTTCTGAGTGTGGACAATGTTAACCTCCAACGAATCCAAGAAGAAAAAAAGAAATTCAGTTATCCACTACAATTTGTTGTGACGACTCCCCGGCAATCATTACTTAATACGTTAATTCGAGCCCCGAATACAGACATCTCATTTAAATAAGCGGTCAGGGCTAACCGAACCATCATCTGCTTAACATGTAATAACACCCAGGAGGTTAAGCCGGAGTCCACCAGGTCCAACCCCGAGGAGGGCATCTGTCCGACAGTACTTAAAACAGTAATGTATTTATGTATCGTTGTCCGTTTTCATCCTCAGGGGGTGGGGTTAAGGAGAAATTATCGGGAAGATGTAGCTATTACGAACAGGTGGTGGGGTGCAGGTGACAAGGAGTAGCAGATGTGTCCGGCCGTGGTCGTATAGAAATTATATCTTGGTATGATGGCAATTAGGAATTCCTCGCGCCCCGTGCGCCAAATATGCACATTAAAACTCAAGTGTTCCTTCGAGAATTTCTAGTAATATCTTGTTCGGTTCGAGCAGACCCTCCCATTACTGTTTAAAGGCATCAGCTCTATCCCAGCAAGAAAAGGGTGGAGTCCTACAGATCCGTACTAAAATTGTCTGTAAATTATAAATGGACGATTAGTACAAAAATGAATAATTTTTAATTTCTTCATACAAGATCTTTATAAATATGTATATATATATATATATATATATATATATATATATATATATATATATATATATATATATATTTATATATATATTTATATATATATTTATATATACATATATGTCCTCTTCCTTTAATAAGGCCTTATAGGTCAAAACATGTTAGTAAAATTCCTCCAATCTTTTCGGCCTACAGGAGCTCATACTTTCTCTCGCAACTTGACCTCTTCAGAAGAAGAGGGAAAATACAAGTGAAAGAGATTTTTCGACCTATAAGGCCTTATTAAGACAGGAGAAAAAAATGCATGTCAAAAATAATTTTTTGACCTATAAGGCCTTATTAAAAGAAGGGGAAAAATACATGTAAAAAAGGAAGAGGTCAAGTTACGAGCGTATATATATATTTGTCTGTTCGCATTCTAGTTGGGTCAAAAATGGACTGATGTTAATGACATTTGGTGCAAATATATTTTCAATTATGTCAAAGGTGAAGTTCGTTAGGCTGTACCTACATTGGACCCTTATTTCTCCGGATCCGAACCAATCTTATTTTGTTTGACCGACAACGGCCGACAGCGGCCGACGTGAGTGCCTACATTGGTACATTGCTGACCCGATCTGATCCGAACTAGTCACAGCTCGTCAGGAATGACCTCTTAATCATGTGAAAATGAGTGATTAATTTAAGAAATACCACATAATAAGCATACAAACCTTCCGTTAGGTTGAATGTTAGAGGTATGAAGGAAGAGTTGAGTGGACAATCAATCTTCTGAAAGTAAATCAGTCCCGAAAAAATAAATCTTAGTGTAACAGTTAATTGTAAACTGCTACACTACGATAAGAGAAGCATTAGTATTCACATTTTAAATGTATTTATATGAAAGGTAGCTAGAAGGTTATAAGCATAGGAAGGTTATAAACATTGGATGGTTATAAACACCTTTCCACGTAATTTAATAAACAAGGGAAACAAAAAACACAAATGTGAATTGACAAAGTTGTTCTAAAATTTATTAGCTTAATATTTAAAAAAAAAACAAAAAAAAAATGCATTGAAATTGTGTATGATGTAGAGGCTGTATTGAAACACAATGTGTCGTTTGGCACCATTTTCCGTCGTCGGTCCACAAGCGGTCAAGAAACAACAAGTTTGAACGCCCTAGGATCGATGGCTATCGGCTCTGATCGGATCGGATCGGGTCGGGACCAATGTAAGACCCTTAATCAACAAGAATCAGTGCTACGAAACATAGAAATACGCGAAAAAAAACTTGTAAAGATTACGTTTTTGTGTTACTATGCTTCGAGGTACACGTTCTATAATTAATTAGACGCTGTGAATCTCATGAAACTATTTTAACGTAATATCTATAGCTGTCATCATAATCATGGAAATGTTTTATGGGTGGATTTTATGAAAAATGTTACTTCCACTTGATTCTATGCAATGAAAAGAGAAAATCATAATTATACTCATATACTCTCACAGAAAATATTTGAGTTAAAATAAAGAAAGTCCAGAAATAATAATTTGTTATACTATGACAATAAATATATGAATAAAATTCATAGATCTGGCGTTAATGACCTCAACCACAAATTCAACCACAAAAAAAAAAATCATAGAAAATAATAATTCTTTCTCTCGTATAGCGTGGAGCGATGCCATCGTAAACGCTCAAGATGATAGAATCGACAACCACCCCCTCAAAAAAAAATACCATTACCATTTATATAGTGTGTAACTGCTACATGTAAAGATAATAAGGAAATTGCTAAGTCATTTTTTTTTTTCAAATGACTAGCTCCAAACGAGATTTTTATCTCAAATTAAATTATTTGAATAAACCAACATTCCAAGGAGAAATAATTGCAATGTACGTGCATCTTCTCGATTTACTGCCAACATTCATAAAATATAAATGGACTTCACAAACCATTGAACTCAAAGTATTTCTCCAAGTAGCGACCAATTAATTGTGAAACAGTTTAAGAAGTGAGTGTCCGGCGTTATGATGTCATAGCTCCTATGTAGCTAATAAACTGAATGGTGCTTATGAATTGCAAATGGCATTATATATTTCTCAAAGTCTGAGAGTAATTGAAATTCTAGCCATGAAGTACAAGCCATATTTGCCAGTGATAAACTTTTACAGGATTTAATGAAATTCATTCATGAGTGGTGTTATATCGCCGAGAAGTTGTTAGCTATAAACTCTAAGCTGATTAAGAAGCAATAAACATATCGTCTTGGAGTTATTTCCAGGGATTTAAAATGTAATGTACATTAAATCAAAACTATAAGAATTAAACAAAAAAAAGATAATGTGCCGAAGGTCTGTATTTCTAAACTATATGTAAGTAGAAACATAAATTCCTCTGACGTTTTGCCTGGGCGGATTTATAAATAGCAGCGTACCTCATATATAAAAAAAAAAAAATCAGTCCCGTAACAGGCCACAAGGGCCCAGAGGGGCAGATACTGTAGAGGTATCTGATTCTTGACCATACGGCACACTAGGGAGATAGTGTGGTCAATACTATGCTCCGGCCGCCTGATTTTCCCCTTGGCTGCTTCGACTGCTAGAGTCATTAGCACCCAAGGTACCCATTATTAATTAAATTAATTAAAGGCTGGGTGAGCCTAGGGACGATCTGGGACCCCAAATCCAACCCTCGAACGGCAGCACTAGAAGAAAAAATCTTTAGTGCGCGCTCGGGTTTTGAACCTGGTCCTCCAGTTCATTAGTCGAGTGCTCTACCACTTAGCTAACCTCGCCCCCACCTCATATATATATATATATATATATATATATATATATATATATAAGGGAGCCTAATAATTCAGCTATCACAAAAAATATGTTTAATTATTATTTTTTATTAATCAATAATTAAAGTAAAATTATTCCCTAAAGAAATTTATTTATGTATTATCATTGAGGGGTCGTGTCAAAGGCAATTTACAAATTGGATGGTGTTTACGTAAACAATAGCTTTAAAAGTACATCGTAATAACAATGAATAAATTATAATAATCATACATGAAGAAATTAAATGTAATTTAGGAAAATTGAAGTTAAAAATAAATTTAAATAGAAAGAAAGAAAAAAGAAAACCAAGCCAAAAAATAAATAAATTTTCATTCAAATAAATCATTTTTATTCACTAGTAGTTTTCATTCGAATAAATAATTTGTATTCAATAATTTATTCAAATAGAAAATTACGTTAGCTATCGACTGACAGAATAATGAAGGCAAATATTATTCATTTTTCAGATTGAAAAAACAGTTTTATTCATTAGTCATTATTCTAAGTGATTTTTACCCAACACTGGATCGTAGTCCATTTATAGAATTTTTATTTAATTCATATCAGTTTTTTTTTATCGCCCTAAGCAAATTTTTCGGATCTGCCTTTTTGGTTTCTTTAATAAAGTTTTGTATATATCTAAATGCCTGTAATTTTGATAGCATCCGTAATATCGCTCCTCCGAATACAACATTCGCATATCAAAGGATTGGACTAGTTCGTTAAACAGCAAAATAGACCATTGAGGAGTAGGGGCTTATTCAGTATTCAAAATTTGCCCATACCAGTTGTAAGTATGGCTTTTCGGTTTTTCTGAAAAGGTTTGTTTCGCACATTGGCCATTAACCTGACACTTAACATAATAATACTGGTTTTTAAATTACTCTCTTCCTTAACGCCGCTTATTGCATTAATGGCTAAAAAATAAGCATATAAAGCCATTATTAATGATATACCTAATGAGACCTTTTTAGATAAACATCACAATAATCCATGTTCTTTCTGACAAAACTATCTCCTTTCCAAGTCTCATGAGAATGAAACAAAAAAATACCACAGAACACACTAAACCTCAGGAAGAGCAATTAAATATTCCATTAAGTAACTATATAATGTTATCTCTCCCCACTTAATCAGCAGACAAAAAAAGGTAATGGACTCCTCCAATTTTTTTTCATCCAAAGAGGTTAGAAAAGTAAAAAAATTAAAAGCACTATTAAATTGATACTGCAGCCTACCATGAATATTTGAAGGCGGTAGTAAATAGTAAATTTCAACCTCCATAAGATATTCGGCCATTTTCTTAATAAAAAGGCTCTGCTTACTGGATAAGAAGGTCCCTTATTATCTCTCCGTCCCACAAAAACTACTAGAACAAGGTTTTACTTCGCCAGCAGTATTTATATATCTTAAAATATATTGGGACGGAGTAATGATAACGGACTGTACAATCCATCAGATTTTTTTTGTAACAGCCCCACAACGACCTCGGAGCCGAGAGGGGGAAAACTCAAAACCGATGGTGTTTTCTATCGCTTTTGAACGAACATTTTTTTTTTTTTTTTTTTTTTTCATTTTATTAATAGTTCTCATCACAAAACACCTTTTTCTTGGCCGTTTTCTCACGGAGTAAAAATATCACAGTTTTTAATGAAAATTGGATAAAACTAGTTTTCCTTACTAATTTTCGGTTCGGGTACTTAGAAACGATGGATTCAGTTTTAATGGTAATCATTTTAGCGCGGTTCCTCCCTACCTCCTTAGGGACAACCCGCTTATGAGGTTGACCTCACGACGCAATCCGGAGGTGCCGACTAGAAACTTTCTCGTTTCAGTCCCCATATATATATATATATATATATATATATATATATATATATATATATATATATATATGTATATGTACATATATATGCTTGTATTTGGTACAAAAATCTGTCGTCTGAAAGATCAAGTTCGTTAACCAGCAGAATCCGCCCACTGGAAGATAGTGTTTGGGGCGAAAATCGCGCAAAAAAAAATCGTAACGCTTACGTTTTTGAGTTCATATGCTTGCAGGTACTTGTTTTACAGGTTTCTTAGTATAGGAAAACGAATGAAACCATTTTTAAGGCGATATCTGTAACCGTTTTTGAGAAAAGTGGAATCAATGTTTTCGTAAGTCATTATTTTTTTGTGGGTACTTAGAATCGCGGGATTCAATTAAAATATTTTCTACATCTTGGAAATTAATCCCAACTACGACGTTTAAATTTTGGTTATATTTGGAGTTAAGGAAGTATTCGAAAAAAGTATTTTATTAATAGACATGAAAAGTTTTCGGATCTTAATACATTTTTCGTAAATATCTCGATAACGGTTGCGAAATCGTGGTAAGTGGATGGTAACCATTCGAATGCTTACTAAATTCTCTACAAAAAAGATTCTAAAGCAATATCCGATGGGGCAACCTCAATCAGAGATACAAGCACTTAAAACTTAAAAAGTGTTTGTTTTGAACGGGTTTTTGTCTTTGTTTATGTCACTTTTTAATTGGTTGTTTTTTGTTTTAAATTGCATTTATCAGTGAAATTAGTATTTTAGTAAAATAAGCCAAGAAACAGTAAAAGGTATTGGTAATATGTTTGGAGTGGCTGTGGTAATCATGATGGCGGTGGCTGATCATGATGGCGTATAAATAGTTTGTTTTGAATTATCCTATCTATATAACCTTACTCATAGCCTACAACTGAAATTGTCGATATTTCTTATTTTATATAAAGATTTTTCCCTCGAGAGAATGGAATTTTATTTGCCATGAAGCACATATTTACAGTTGATTATAACAGTAAAATGAATTTGCTAGTGAAACTTAAAATGACAACGACTTTTTGGTTCGAAATAGAGCCTTCTGTGCAGTAGTCGAAGAGTGCGTATGTTTTCAGTACATAATTGTATTGACTTATTCAGCCTTCCTCAAGAATGAGGTTTAAGAATTATCCGCTTCTGTGTAAGTTGGCTACTGTCAGTTTCCTGTGATTTGTGATGCCTAATCTATTCCATTTCTTCGAGATGTAGGGAACCGCGCTATGATGACGCAGTTCCTGCCAGTCGGACGTTTTGATATCTTGTAAACCTGATCGATAAAAATTTAAAAACATTTATCAGAACCTCTTTCAAAAGTGGAACCTCAATAGATACAAGCCTTCAGAAATTTCTCAAAGCGCATTTACAGATAGTGTAAAAAAAAATATCGGGACACCGATGAATATTTTACTTTTAAGATTTTTTTAAAATTCGTGACTAAAATAGTGGTGCTTTAGGTAAACAGAAGGCATCAATAACATGGTGATAAGCTATATTTTAAATATTCCCTGAAAATAAACATCAGTCCCGTAACTTGCCACGAGGGCCCAGAGGGGCAGATACTTTAGAGGTATCTGATTCATGACCATACGGCACACAAGGGAGATAGTGTGGTCAGTACTATGCTCCGGCCGCCTGATTTTCCCCTTGGCTGCTTCGACTGCTATAGTCATTAGCACCCAAGGTACCCATTATTAAATTAATTAAAGGCTGGGTTGGCCTAGGGGCGGTCAGGGAGGCCGAATTCAATCTATAGAGTTAATCCCTTCCAAAGTCCGATAATATAGATATTAACGGTGAAGTTGTTTCTTTTAGGGTGACTTGGTATCCTATGCGTTGGAGTCAGATTGTTCAATTTTTTGACGTTGGAAAGGAAGACAAATCTCTGATGGAATGTAAAACAATATAAGTAAAAAAAAAGTTCTTCGGTACTATTCGACCGCGTAATCCATTGTCCTAAGATAATTTCTTACTGTACTGCTACTTATGTCCCGTCAGATGATCCTCGAGATTTCAGTCACTAGTTTCGGCGCAATCAGCCGTGGTTTGGCCTGTGCTTTTCTTAAAATTGATCTTGCATCACGTGCATTGAGACTCTTCGGTCTCCTGATATGATGTTTTGCTGGCTATACCGAATTTAAATATTTGATAAGGAGACTATTCCCCACCACGACGGTTGAACAGGATGTGGCCCCGCGATCTGCTTTAAGCAATACAAGGGAGTGATAACGGTGGTTATCTTCTCCCCACAAGCCCCTAGAGTGTCTGCAGTTCTCTCGTCCCTTTTCCAGCTCCAGTACTTCGTACTGCTGCTGGTTGAGGAATGGAGTACGGCTGTCCCTAGTCATCTCGCTTACCCGAGGAGACAAGGGGGCAGCTGGTGCGGACGCTCGTGATTTTTATGTTTATGTGAGCACATTACAAAATGTATTATTTTACAGAATGTAATTTCATTAAATTAATAATAAAGATAAGGAGACATAGCTTAGTTTTACATTTTTTTTCAATTTCTCGCAAACATTTGCGCTCATTAGGAATCATAATAATAAGATTTTGTATTTTAATTAGGGTTTATTTTCCTTGTCTAATATTAACCCTCCGTCGACCACGTGAGAGAGAGTTACACCGTCGCCCACGTGGGGTCCACCTGGACCCCACTTACATTTATGGTGCTAACGGGCTAATACTTCATAAGACTAGCTTAAAAAAAAATATTCAATCAATTTGTAGGTGTATGTGACGATACCCTCCAAATATAGAGTCTCAGGACCCAAAATTTTGGTTGTAGGATTTGAAATTGCATTACAGAAAGACAATAACACAGTAAAATGAAATCCTTTCGTCAGACTGTAAAATTCGACGAATTTCGTTTTATCTTGATACCAGATACTACCATGATGCAAACTAATTAAATTGGAAAAATAAAATACATGTAAATATCCTAGAAATAACTTATCACGGAAGCCAACGGTCCGACCCCAACCCCGTTTTTCAACAAAAAATAATCAATTTGAGGGGTAGACTATTCATTATGAGCGATTTGACACTGCAGTTCTTTGGAACACTACTGATTAGGAAGCTACTCAAAGAGCAGGAATGTAGAGATACGGTGGCTATAAGGGAGAGGGGAAATAGTGTGCGTGGGGCCCGCCTAGACCCCAAGTTGTCGACGGAGGGTTAAAAAAATTGAACTAAAACAATCTGATTCAAACACATAAGACACCAAGTCATCCTACCGGACAAATTTCACCGATAATGTGGGATTAATCTCTTTCACAGTCCAGCTGCAATAGTAAAGAAATTATCCACAAATGACAAAATTGACAAATAAGTCATCTCCTCTACCTACTCCAACATCTTCCATTTATTAAAAACTCCATCCTAATCCCCTATACCGCCTGCAATATAGCCCTTTATACATGCCTCCCTTTCCATTAACACAACATTTTATGGCTTTATGACCCCTTACTGTACTTCGCCGCTTTCGCCGCTCTTTCTTTTATCTTCTATATTCTCTGTCCATTGGGTGGTCCAGAACCCCCCACCCCTCACCAACTCCTTTCTTCCTATGTTTCCCTGTATTAACTGTCAGAAATGATCCCGCATTTGTGAGGAATAGTTCTCTATCTTCCCATCGGTAAGCCCATATTGTTATTCTTATATCTAATCTAATATGTAATCTGTTATTCTTATATCTGTTTTCCTAATAATCCAAACCCTTCTAGAGCACATTGTTCTTCTATATATTATGTTCTAGTATTTTCTGTTTTGTCTTTTTCCATATATATATGTATGTATATATGTATGTGTATTTGTGTATGTAGGCATATATATATATATATATATATATATATATATATATATATATATATGTATATTTCAGTATTACATCCGTCCTACTTGTTTTTTACAGCCCTGATGAAAGCTTGAAGTTCAAGCCGAAAAGTCGGCACAATAAAACCATTTTTATGATAAAATGTAGTTTTATTAAGTAGCAGTGACCGAACCCCGACAATCCCTACCTTGCATCATCTACGGTCAACTATCTCCTCTCAAAGTAAAGAAATTAGGTGCTCCAATACTTCTTGCGCATAGAATATTGCATTTTTACTGTTAAAATGTTAATAAATAACACAAATACCATTGTTTGATGTTGATTTTCAGGGAATATTTAAAATTTAGCCAATCGCCTTGTTATTTATGCCTTCTGTTTACCTAAAGCACCACTATTTTAGTCCCAAATGTTAAAAAAGTAAAATATTCATGGGTGTTCCAATACTTTTTACACTAACTGTATATCTAAACCTATACCCCTGTGGCTCTGTTGTAAATCTCTAGTAATTCCCACACAACCGTCTACCTTCCGGCGATGTATTTTCCATTTCTAGACCCCTAAGAAGCGAATACAACCAACAACAGCTAGCTAAAGCAGAGCTCGCTAACGAAGCCCGAACCATTGAAGAGAGCTGGTAGCTCTTCGTTTTGAAGAGTCTTGTTAATTGAAGTCATCATAATGACAGCTCTCTCATTAGTGGAGACCCGGCTCTTAAGAGACTAGAGGTAGGCTTGCAAAAACTACACTTCACTCGGAATGTTACAGCTTCCCATTTAGTTAGGACGATATCGCTTCAGAATGTATTCTGTTCAATCCACTTGATTTTCTAAACTTCCCAATATAAATATTAGAAAAAATATATTTAAATATTCTCCTTATATATATATATATAAATTTGAACGGCGGTTATTTTCTGTCGCTATGTAGAATAGTACTATAATTAAATATATACACATATATATTATATGTATAGGTAGTTGGTAACAGGTTATTAAGTCTTCAATAGTTTTGTATTTTAATTACATTTTTGTCGTGGTAACGATTCGGCTATAAGCCATTTTCAATCCAATTGTCTGTATGATTTTGCATTATTTTTTTATATATACATTATATCTTCAGGTTATGTGCTTGTAAATTTGATATTATTTAATTTGAGGAGGAAATTTCATTTTAGCGCGGTTCCTCCCTCCACCATAGGGAGGAACCCCGCTTATAAGGTTGATACAATGAAACAATCCGGAAGTGCCGACTAGAAAATTTCGCGATTCAGAACCCCTAGAGACCGAAAATAACGGTGGTTCTAATTTGTATATATACATATATATATATATATATATATATATATATATATATATATTTGTCTGTTCGCTCTTAGCTCCCAGACGAATGGTCCGATTTTGATGAAATTCGGTACAAAAATCTTTCGTCTAATTTGAAAGGTCAATTTCGTTAACCAGCAAAATCCGCCTACTGGAAGATGGCGTTTGGGCCGAAATTCGCGCAAAAAAAAATCGTAAAGCTTACGTTTTTGAGTTCATAAGCTTGTAAGTACTCGTTTTATATGCTTCCTGGGCTAGGAAAACGAATGAAACCATTTCCAAGACGATAGCTTTAACAGTTTTCGAGAAAATGGCAAAAATAGTTTTTGAATACCGTTTTTGGTTTGGGTACTTAGAATCATGGGCTTCAGTTGAAACATTTTCTGCATGTTCTACTTTCATCAAAACTAATATGTTGAAATTTTGGTTACGTTTGGAGTTAAGGAAGGGTTAGAATAAAATATTTTATTAACAGACATAAAAAGTTGTAGTAACTTTGTTTCCTTTCCTTAATATCTCGAAAAAGGTTGAGAATCTTGCGAAACGTAAGATTGCCATTAGAAAGCATACTAAGTGCTCTACATAGTAATGGTTAATATTGCGGCAATCAGTTTTAAAATTTGTTACTTGGTCGTAATTTTTTGTGATATAAATTGATTCTTTGATTCTTCCATTGAATGTTTTGGATTATGAATTTAAAATTTTCGTATTTTTAAAGTCAAAAGTATGGTTATATTTGTGTGTATGTTGAGCTTGTCCGTCATCATTATTTTCACATCTAGTCCTCCATTACAGAAGCAGACTTAAATATAAAATAATATGTAATAATTGAGACATGAACCATACAATTTTATATAAAAAATGAAATGTCCTCCTCAAATTAAATAATTTTTTATATAAAATTGTATGGTTCATGTCTCAATTATTACATATTATTTTATATTTTTTATTTTTTAGGAATACATGCAAATGAAAACGTATCTTTACAGAGAACTACTTGACGCATCGAAACCCCGTTTGCACGGTTCTTCCTTGTTTGTTAGTACATTTTAAAAATATAATGTAAAATATGAGTAAAGAGGAAACCCTTCCCTTCTAAGGCCTATTTGAGCCCTTAGAAGTGTTATTTTCTCATTTCCGAGGGCACCATTTTATAGATTTCGACGAGAACTTTGCGCCTTTGAAAAATTTTGATATTTCAAACCGTTTAGTCGCCCGCTTATCTGGGCCACACTGTATTTATATATATTTATATATATATATACACACACACTAAGAATTAATTATGATTGTCCTTTTGGTTTCCTTCCTTAGTACAGGAAAGGAGGAAATGATGATTAAGAAGTTACAAACAGCAAATCTTGTAAAATCTCCTACCCAATAAATCTAATTGCATATCACTTAATCATTAAAACGACTACCATTCGTAATTGGCGTATATCAACATTGTTGGAGCCGCATGTAGTCAAATGTGAAGCATTGCATGCCCTCCGTGACGCCTCTGCAAAAGTTGACTTAACGAGTTAAAATTTATTAATGACACGAGGAAGTCATTAAATAAAAATTGGTATTTAATTAGTCTCGGCTATGTTGTATTTTTATTGTCCTGTTTATATTTAGTGGCTATATTTCGCAGCCTTGTCAAAGAGAAAGTTCAAAATGTGCATTAATTAACATATCGTGATTAATAAAAATGGGATAAGGATATTTATATATCCTTCCGTTGCTACCGTGAGCGGATATCGCCGGTTCGATCGCCATCTTGCCTTCAGAAAGGGTAATAAATTTTGTTAATTATAATAAAGTACCTTTTATAGATTTATATCGCTTAGCTCGTTATGAGCTGGACTATGACGTTTATCTGTAGATTAAAATAGAACACAAAATAAAAGATAATACTTAGAGACATTGGTACTCTATAATTTTTTAGGATATTTCAAAAAAATTTAGGCTCTTTTATTATTAAAAATAATGATTTGTAGGTAGTTGGTAACAGCTTATTCAGTCTTCCATTATTATGTATTTTATATTAAATTTTTGTCGTGGTAACGTTTCGGCTATAAGCCATTTTCAATCCAATTATCTGTATGATTTTGCATTATTTTTTTATAAATTATAATCTTCAGATTATGTGCTTGTAAATTTGATATTATTTAGTTTGAAGAGGACAAGATGTGCAAGACTGACTAGATGTGCTAGTCCTCCTTTACAGAAGCAGACTCAAATATATAAAATAACTAGCTGAATACCCGTGCTTCGTCACGGCAGATAAGTAGTTATTTTATTGCGTTAAATAATGTATCAGCAAAATTAACACTCCTACTTAATCTTGTGCAGTTTATTATAGCACGGTTCCCGTCATACTATAAGTTAGTCATCAGTTTATAGGTAATCAAAGTATAATGTTTCTTGACACTGGGACATTTGATATTATTTAGTTTGAGGAGGAAATTTTATTTTTTTTTAAATTGTTTGGTTCGTGTCTCTATTATTACATGGATGATATTATTATTGCATATCTACTATATATTTGGCAAATACCACTCACTCACTCACTGACCTATCAACGCCCAGCCCAAACCGCTCGACAGAAAAATTTGAAATTTTGCATGGGCACTCCCTATAGAACGTAGACGCTTGCTAAGAAAGGATTTTTTGATATTCGAATTTTTAAGTATTTTTAGAGGGGTTTAAAGTTTGAGTTGGTTAGAGCAGGCAAGCCTAGGCAGCACGCATTGCTAGGTCGATAAAGAACAGCTGTTACCTTACATTATCTATTTCATAGTATTATTTTTAATTGAGGTTAATTTCCACTATGATGGCAGTCCTTGAATTACTGGGGTATGGAATACTATCAACTTGGAATAGTTTTAGGCAAATAAAACGCTATTACAACTAAAATGAAATGATCTTTGGAATGAAAAAGGAATGGATCAAACCAATTGTGCTTATAAAAGAAATGATCTTATTTCATTTATTTTTACGGGTTTTAAGACACATTTTTACCATCAAATCAAAATTTCGGGGGGGGGGGAGCTGCACATCCCTCAGTTCCCCTTATATACGCCCACGCTGGTAACCTCTAGATAACGGGTTATCTCTACGTTATCTGTTTTTTGATACTGGTGCGGAGCATCCCAATGTCAAGAAACATTATACTTTGATTACCTATAAACTGATGACTAACTTATTGTATGACGGGAACCGTGCTATAATAAACTGCACAAGATTAAGTAGGAGTGTTAATTTTGCTGATACATTATTTAACGCAATAAAATAACTACTTATCTGCCGTGACGAAGCACGGGTATTCAGCTAGTTATTTTATATATTTGAGTCTGCTTCTGTAAAGGAGGACTAGCACATCTAGTCAGTCTTGCACATCTTGTCCTCTTCAAACTAAATAATATCAAATTTACAAGCACATAATCTGAAGATTATAATTTATAAAAAAATAATGCAAAATCATACAGATAATTGGATTGAAAATGGCTTATAGCCGAAACGTTTCCACAACAAAAATTTAATATAAAATACATAATAATGGAAGACTGAATAAGCTGTTACCAACTACCTACAAATCATTATTTTTAATAATAAAAGAGCCTAAAATTTTTTGAAATATCCTAAAAAAATATAGAGTACCAATGTCTCTAAGTAGTATCTTTTATTTTGTGTTCTATTTTAATCTACAGATAAACGTCATAGTCCAGCTCATAACGAGCTAAGCGATATAAATCTATAAAAGGAACTTTATTATAATTAACAAAATTTATTACCCTTTCTGAAGGCAAGATGGCGATCGAACCGGCGATATCCGCTCACGGTAGCAACGGAAGGATATATAAATATCCTTATCCCATTTTTATTAATCACGATATGTTAATTAATGCACATTTTGAACTTTCTCTTTGACAAGGCTGCGAAATATAGCCACTAAATATAAACAGGACAATAAAAATACAACATAGCCGAGACTAATTAAATACCAATTTTTATTTAATGACTTCCTCGTGTCATTAATAAATTTTAACTCGTTAAGTCAACTTTTGCAGAGGCGTCACGGAGGGCATGCAATGCTTCACATTTGACTACATGCGGTTCCAACAATGTTGATATACACCAATTACGAATGGTAGTCGTTTTAATGATTAAGTGATATGCAATTAGATTTATTGGGTAGGAGATTTTACAAGATTTGCTGTTTGTAACTTCTTAATCATGTGCTTTTTGCTTTTTTTTTTTTTTTATGTTATTTCCTCCTTTCCTGTACTAAGGAAGGAAACCAAAAGGACAATCATAATTAATTCTTAGTAACTAAATAATATCAATTTTACAAGCACATAATCTGAAGATTATAATTTATAAAAAAATAATGCAAAATCATACAGATAATTGGATTGAAAATGGCTTAAAGCCGAAACGTTTCCACAACAAAAATTTAATATAAAATACATAATAATTGAAGACTGAATAAGCTGTTACCAACTACCTAGAACATATTAGTTTTCAACTTAGGATCTACACAAATAATAATAATTTGTTATAAATAAATATCAAACTTTTATTTTTTAATTATTTGATCAGCAGTAACGTTCATTCAGAAAGCGATGCAGTTTTAAAATAAAAATCTATGTATTTCATAAAATTTTGGAAAAAATCTAAATAAATAAGTAGCTAATAATTTATGATTTTCACTATTTTTATATTAAAATATTTATTTATTTTAAGTGATCGCTTCTAAGTCGCTCGATAAGTGATCGCTACTACGGTGATTTCACTGTTTCAATGTGGTACCTGTATGGTTTAATGAACCAGCATTGTGATAAGAAATTGTATTCACTTATTCCTATAAATCCGATAATCTATAAATCGACTTTTTTTTATTATTTTATTTTTGAGCCAGAAAGATGTAAGTAACAGGAGGTTTTTCTGGTACACCTTTCGTTCCCCCACAGTCTCAAGTTAAAGTGTATAACACCATCTCAAATGAAAAATTCAACGTTGGATTTCAAGGGGTGAATCCTGGGTCTGAAACTACCCTCCTAGCATTTTATTAACCCATAAATCAGCAGTAAAAATTAAAATTATGACAATTAATTTCAATTGCCTACTTTTTCAATCAGATTTATGATTCAGCATTCCATTGAGTAAACATTCGCCTTTGCTATTCTGAGGCAACTTCTAGAACTTTGATATAGAATGGAAGTTAATCCAGATGTGCCTGAAAGCCAATGGTTATTCAGCAGATGTCTTGAAATGAGATTGTATAGTTTATTGTTGTGTAAGTAGGAGAATATTGTGTTCATGTACTGGCTGCTGTCCATCAACAATTCGTTCATGTCATGTGGAATATTCGTTTATGTCATGTGGAATATACATATATATATATATATATATATATATATATATATATATATATATATATATATATATACGGACGTCTGGGCCGTTAGTGCCGACACCCAAGGAGCAGTGAGCAATTTTCTCAACGAGCCGTGAGATGAGAAAATTCCTGCCGGTGGGAATCGCACCCAACATCCTCCGCATGAGAAACTAAGGTGCTAGCCACTAGACCACGGGGAGACCCTCATGTGGAATATTATTCATATAAAAATGAATTTCTGAAGAAAAATTAGGCATGTAATATCGTATTAATGAAACCCCTTATTTCTCTTTAAAATAATATTAAAGAATTTTTTCCAAAATTATATGATAAAATTAAAAAAAAAAAATAGATATTACGTTCCGTTGAGAAAAATTACATTTACAAAAAATCGTTCATGGGTAAAACCTTAATAGCCACATATATTCAGAAAGTGCTAATATTTGTAATCAAATGCATAGATTTTAGCATTTTTAGGACAGCCATGAATCTGTTCTGACTTGAGGTTAAAAAATTTAAATACATTTGTTAGAAGTAGCTAGCGCAATTATTAAAGAAAATATACATTTGACATCCCTTCTAATGTCATTTATTGAATATGCAAACATACTCCAGAAAATATGAATAATGGGGAAAAAAATCGTTTAGGGCCTTCTGCTCAAATTCAGGAACATAAATATCCTTTAAGTAAAGATGGAATGGTTGGGATTCGGCTAAATAAAGCTCAATATGATTTTGTTTTAAAAAATCTATATTTCGGACGTTTCGGCTACTCATTGGTAGCCTTCGTCAGCAATGGAGCGGCAGAGGAAGACCAAGGTTGGTAATTAAGTAACCATTGTGAAAGTGTCCTCTGCCGCTCGGCATTTCCATTGCTGACGAAGGTTACCAATGAGCAGCCGAAACGTCCGAAATATAGATTTTTTAAAACAAAATCATATTGAGGTTTATTTAGCCGAATCCCAACCATTCCATCTTTACTTATCACCTCGACGGCTAACTATCTAATCATTATGATAAAAATGCTTTAGGTCCACCCGACAAACCTATGTAATGTACTGTATAATATACAGTCTACCCGATAAACCTATGTAATGTACTGTATAATATACAGTCTACCCGATAAACCTATGTAATGTACTGTATAATATACAGTCTTCTTTTTCGTAAATGACCACTCCGCCAGCAGTTGTTTGTGACACTTTTTTGTAACGTTTTTCTTTCAGTTTAGCATATTTATGCTAAAGAATAAAATCTCATCCTAAGTCTTAGACAAGATTGTAATATGTCTTAGTTAAAATTATAATTGTCTTCGTTTAATACAATAATTATAATAATTTGTAATAACTAATTAGTATATAAAGTTGCGTAGTGGTGATATAGAATACAGTATAATTTAATATAGAGGGAAGAAAAACAAAACTACGCTAAAAAAACCTTCACCCCAAACACATAGACCTCTCAAAATCTAATAAATCTTTTAAACAACACCGTAACTTTTTAACCGAAATACTAGAATGCACAACCTAATAGTTGTGCGCCAAACCTCATATCGTATCCTAATTATTAAAAAAAATAGCAATTATATTATACATATATATATATATATATATATATATATATATATATATATATATATATTAAAAAAATATATTCATATACTGCAGCCAACTTAGAAGTTTCATAGATTTTATTTTTCTCAATTATAACGAATGTCACAAAAATTTTAGCAAGAAAACTAAAATTATAGCCGTTATGTACAATTTTAATTGAGAAAGATTCATTTCTTTATTGAGTTTCAAGGCAAAACCCTATAAATAAATTATAGCCGTTATGTACAATTTTAATTGAGAAAGATTCATTTCTTTATTGAGTTTCAAGGCAAAACCCTGTAAATAAATTATAGCCGTTATGTACAATTTAAATTGAGAAAGATTCATTTCTTTATTGAGTTTCAAGGCAAAACCCTGTAAATAAATTATAGCCGTTATGTACAATTTTAATTGAGAAAGATTCATTTCTTTATTGAGTTTCAAGGCAAAACCCTGTAAATAAATTATAGCCGTTATGTACAATTTTAATTGAGAAAGATTCATTTATTTATTGAGTTTCAAGGCAAAACCCTATAAATAAATTATAGCCGTTATGTACAATTTTAATTGAGAAAGATTCATTTATTTATTGAGTTTCAAGGCAAAACCCTATAAATAAATTATAGCCGTTATGTACAATTTTAATTGAGAAAGATTCATTTCTTTATTGAGTTTCAAGGCAAAACCCTATAAATAAATTATAGCCGTTATGTACAATTTTAATTGAGAAAGATTCATTTATTTATTGAGTTTCAAGGCAAAACCCTGTAAATAAATTGGATACTTGCATTACTTTGATTGTAAAATTTGTTTTATTTGTTTATACTTTTGTACAATAAAATTCATTTAACTCTTTAACTATAAATAAATGATCTTGTGAAATATGTTTTTAGGTGAACACTCACTACCTAATGGAATAAAAATTCTTATTTTTACTTTATATCTCTCATATTATCTGAGAATGGTAAACATTGAGTTTCGTTGTATGAAAACAATTGTTAAGTTAAAATAAAGAAAAATGTAGTTGTTCATTGTTTTGTAAAATTTATCTTGGGAAAATGTCTAAACGGAGAAAACTGATTATGATCTTTGAAAACGTTAATTAGTATACTCCGTCGAAAATTTATAGCTCCAAAATATGTTCAAAAAATTCTGCTACGCTCTGTTCCCTCCGTCAGATAAAGGTCTCGTTCTATGACACAGAGAACTTCCTGTTCCAAAAAAACATAGCACAAAAAAAATCGCTCATTATTTATTCCAAAATAGGAGCTAACAAGCTTGTATTATGTTCAGCGGTTCCGTTAATATTCATATAAACTTTTGTATGTTTCATATGTACATAATTTAAGTGTTTCATTTAGATGTTAACGAACCCCTTTTGGAAAGGTTTGAAATTCAATTCCAAGGAGCAGATGTCCATTAGAAACTGAAAGTAAAAAAAAAAAAAACTGTTCGCCGAGGGACTAGTATACTTTTCCATAAACTGGTTTAAGGGATGCATTGGCTTCGAAGAGTAAAAAAAAACCAGGAGCGCGTATGGAGAGGGTGGGGGGTTGCTATGGACACACGAGAGCCATGCTGTCTAGCGCGTGGATGAGTCTTGTGTCGAGGGTTTAGTGAGGGTAGAGAGAACTTGCATCATGGTGGTAAAAAAAATATCCTAAATACAAGGTAGTGTTAGTTTAAAAGAAGGCGGTTACTGAGGTTTTGCGTACGGATTAATTTTTGGTGAAATTCAAGTCCTACTTAAATTAACATAGGACTTAAAAAGAAATAAAAAATATAATTTATATATATGTATATATATATACATATATATATATATATATATATATATATATATATATATATATATATATATATATCAGTGCCAAACAGCAAGCACACAGGTATCACAGATCGGAAAATCTTCAAAATGAAGACACTGAGAGACATAATTTATTAAATATGATTATATTTGGATTATTATCCAAACTATTAAATATGGAAAATCTCATTTTTCAGATTCGAGACTTTGCTCTTGGATTGTGGCCGAAACGGCTTGACGCAAATTGTCGCAACTCTAACCCCTTTAGAATAGCCTTTAATGCCTTAAATAAAGTCTGAAATAAGACCATTTTTTCAATATATTACTTCGCCAATGTACCCAATATATTTGTTCTCTAGTTTGCTCTGATTTTCATATTCGATAGTTTGACATGGTAGGGCCGATATGTTCGCTCTCTCAAAGGCTCAAAAATGGTGAGATATTGATGAAATTTGTTACAGAAATACTTTGTCAAAGGTCAAGTGTGGAAACCAGCAGAATCCACCTACTGGAAATCTGTTTTATGGACAATTCTCTCGAAAAAAAAATCGTTGCGCTTTAGTATTTTCGTCTGTAGTCTTCTAAGTACACTTTTTATAGGTTTTCTAATGTAGAGAAATGAATAAGCCCATTTTCAAAGCGATATCTGCAACCTCGACTAAGAAGAGTGGATAAAACTAGTTTTTCCACTTAATTTTGGGTTTGGGATAAGCTTCGTTGGATTCAATTGAAATATTTTCTTCATGTTTGAAATTAATCCAACCTAAGACATTTAAATTTGTAATTATCCTACTCACAAGGTAGTGTTAGTTTGATGGAAGGTAGCTACTGAGGTTTTGCGGAACGTCTGGCTGAAATTCCTAGGTTCTTGAAGTAACGCAGCAAAGCAAAATAAATTACATATATAATATACATATCAGTTGACAACATCATGCCCTTAAACATTACAGAACGAAAAATATCAGACTCGATGCACTGGGAAGTAACATCGGTAGAAAACTCTTTTCTGGAACAAAATGGACAGAAGAACGTCGAATTGGGCAATTTTATGAGCTATGAACTATTTTATGAATATATATATATATATATATATATATATATATATATATATATATATATATATATATAACATTGTCATGTCTGTTAAGATATAAATAGAATAATCAGTACAGCTTTAGAAAAATAAGTATTAAAAAATAGGACGTTAAAAATATTGACGAGACTGGCAACAAAACCGCTTTAATGGATCATACAATTATATATACACTTTGGTAGCAGCATCGTAAATTATTCGATAGACAGAAAAATCTCAAAAATATACACATTATTAAAAATAGGAAAAACAGTAAATAAGAAGTCCCTTAACCAGGAGCTTCATAACTAAGCGTATTTCTCATAAAGGTGGTTAGAGTATGCAACATTCATGCGAAACCTACATATTTATGATATACACCCGAACCCATTATTTTTTTTATTTAATTTGGTTTTCTAGTAATCCAAAATTCCAATGAACCGATTTTTATTTATTTTTTTTTACATAACTTGTTTCTGTTAAGATAGGGTTGATAGCTATGGATTTTTGTTGTACGGAAGTAAAAATAACGAGCCATCAAATTAAAAACTTGGATCCTAATACATCTATTTAGTTATTTTTTACAACGGACAATTCTCCTAAGGTGGACAGAAAGAATGCTGAGTGCGTTTACCTAGGACATTCAATCAAAAATTGTTTCTCATATTACGTATATTGTTTTACTGGTAAATTAATTTTAAAGCTACATTCTTAAAGCTGCGTTCAATGCAATCATTAACTCCAGGCTATCTGTAAGTTACCACACTTTCTATACAAAATCATATGAAGATCCCAAATTTTTTTATCTCCGTTAATTTTTTTTGTCTTACTTCGTTAAGGTCAAACGGAAAATCTCTTTAAATTTGGATGAATGTCAAACGTCTGGAACAATTTTCATCTTAATTATTAGTTTCTGAATAACCAAACCGAAAACTAATTAGGAAAATTACTTGTATCGTACCGTTTTTCGTAAACAGTTACAGATATCGCCTTACCTTCAAGCATATTATAGCGAAAACCTAGCACCTACGATTTATTTCGCGAGAATTTGGCCCCAAAAAAACCTTGTTTCGGTAGACGGATTCCGCTGGGTGAAAACTCAATATTTTGAATTAGACGAAGGATTTTTGTCCCAAATTTCATGAAAATTGATCAATTTTTAGGGCAACTACAGAGCGAAAAGACAAATATACATATATAAAAAGTAAGGAAGGTATTCGGTTGACAACTGATGGCACCTGAGGCTTGGTCAAGCTACCTATACCTAGATCAAATTACAAAATACATATAATTGTAGACTGTAATGACTTGATAAGTGCTGCAACTTCTTTGAAACCTCCACTGAGTTATCCAGGTTTCATAACAAATGAAAAAGGCCAATCAGGTCCAGTGTTGGGCATTATTCGAATAAATTATTATTCGAATGATTATTCGAATAAATTTTTAGTGAATGATGAATAATTCACTGAATTATCTTATTTGCACGGTACACCATGAATTATTCACAGAATTATTCATTATTCATCATTCATTATTCATCATTCGTTATTATTTATTTCTAGATGGTCTACTGATAAATCCTACTTAAACACTCATATATATACATATTTCAGGCTGCCAACATCATAATAAATCTATCAGTATTCACTAAAATATGTTTATTCTGATTGATCATTCGAATAATTTGTGAATAAAACATAAAATTCACTCACTGAATAACGAATAATGAATAAAAGTAATTATTCTTCATTAATGAATAAAATAATACTTTATTCATTAATCGTTATTCATCATTCTGAATAATTTTTGCCCAACACTGATCAGGTCTCCTAGTTTCATAATTTTATATTTAAAAAATTCTAAAGAATATTTCGGCTTATGCCATCATCAGGAAATCTCTGGAAATATAATTTCAATATCTTAGAACATCAATAACATCTTTTTTAAACATACATATAACCCACTGTATCCTACTTACTTAATATCACAGCTTAAAAAAATATATCACAAAAATATCACAATTTTGCTCGTCATTCATTATTACAAACAGGTAAATATGACTGTCCCCAGACTGTAACACACATGATAACCCCCTGAAACCTCCTGACTCCCCCCAAGCCAGACTGTAATATTTCTGTAAAAAAATAAAATAATATAACATAAATTAAAAAAAAAAAAGAAAAGAAAAAGAAAAAAATTAGAACCACCGGTATTTTCGTAAGCCTTAGCCTCTGAAACGTAGATATTTCTCTGGTTAAGCGGGTTTCCGGCCAATAATTTTTAGTCATGTTTCCATCCAAAAGTTCTAAAAACAAGATGCGGTTCCAGAAACCACGCGTTTCCAGAAACCACGCGTGGACGTTGTGGCTCCAGTGCCAATATGTCGATACGAATAATATCGGGCACGGAACATCATATCGTCGATTCAAAAGCAAAGTATTGAATATGAAAAAAGTCCGTCACGCAGGAGCTGCATAACTAAGCACTTTCCTCAGAATTTGGGCAGTGTAGACTGATTTCCAAAATAATTTGCTTAAAATATCCTATATAAATAAAATAAAAACAAGAATAGTTCTCTTTTAATTTTGTAATGAGTAACTGTTCAATTATTAACTTTGTAATTAATTTGCTTTCAGAGTTATGTTTATACATACATGAAAACTTCATATTTTCGACTTTTGATCTGACGCAGGAACAGGATACAGTCCCACTATTGAAATATATTACAAAGTAAACCCCCCTTTCCGATTGACCGATTTAGCTCATTTTTACAACACTTCTTTCTTATGAGTTACCTACGACGTATACCGCGTTTCGTTGCAATTCAGCAGAAATTACGACCGGTATGAGTAGATTAGTAATTTGGGTCCGGAGTAAACCCCCTCTCCTAATGAACCGATTTAGTTTATGTTTACTGGCCATTTTCCTCTATAGATTAGCACTACGAATACTGAGTTTCGTCAAAATATAACACAAATTACGGCTGATAGTAGCGAATTGATAATGTGGGTCCGGAGTAACCCCCCCCCCCCTCCTAATGAACCGATTTAGTTTATTTTTACAACCCATTTTTCTCTGTAGATTAATACTACGAATACCAAGTTTTGTTGAAATATATCAAAAACTACGGGGCGCATGGTCAAATTAGTGTTTTTGGTCCGGGGTAAACCCCCCCTTCCGTTTGACCGATTTTGTTGGTTTACGAACTCGTTCAATCATTTGCTAGTCGAAAGCTATATACCAAGTTTCGTGACGAAAAAACAAAAACTCTGGCCGTTATCGTGATAACAGACACACACACACATACACAGGTACTAGGTAGGATCGATAAAGGCTTGAAGAAATTTTTCAAAAATTCCGTCATGAGTGCAACCTCAATAGCTACTTTCCTTCGGAGGACAGTGCTAAAACGCATTTTTCATTTTAAATCTTTACTGATTGCTGTTGGACTGATGGATAGCAAACTCTAGAATCTAAGTTCACACAGTGAAAGGAGGATGTAACCACTGTCAAAAGGTCGAATTAGCCTACTATTTGACTGCCCAAAAGCAGTGTAATAAATAAAAGTATTTTCAGCCTTGAAAGTGGTGATTTTCACATTCGTTAGTTTGCATTTGTATCGACGATATGTGCATAGATGTGGCAAGATAGTCATAATACTCCGACTATCCGAGGAACCATTTGTAGCAATGCTTACACAAAATGTTTATAGTGAGTATACAGATGTCTGCGCATGGACATCGTTTTCTTGCGTATTTAGGCCTTCGAGATTGGTTTGTTTGTAAATCGTGGATATTTGTTTTCATCGGCACACGTCAAGCTTTGATTGTCGTACGTCAAAACATATTTCGATGGGCGTTTTTTAAAAACACCCTATAGTTTTGACTAGCTTGCCCTACCTGTGTTTGTTTCCATGTCGAACCCATTTCTTGAGATATATTCCAGTTGTTGGGTCAAAAGTCTACTTCACTGGACCATCAATGGAAATTGAGGTAAAGTACAATTTTAAGGATCTTATGCACAGATTTACGAGAAATGCCAAGAATCCTCTACACGTTTTCCAACTTTTGGAACGCATAGAAGATTTCAAGTTTCAGAACTCTTAGACCTCTGAAATAACGGCGTTTCAAATATATTTATATTTTTGTCTGTTCGCTTAGCAGCCTCAAAAAAGGTCCGATTTTGATCAAATTCGTTACAAAAATATTTTGTCTGATTTAAAAGGTCAAGTTTCTTAATCAGCAGTATCCATCCATCACAACAAGTCTTTTTTTGCCGACATCATTTAATTCAAACGTTTAAACTTGTTTTTGTATTTTGGTTAATTTAAGATATTTGATTGCTTTTGTGTGCTATTTTGATCTTAGAAAATAAATAAAATGTTGTGCAAGGATATCTCCTGGTGAATTATCACTGACGCTCAAAGATACTGCGGCAAAGCTCCGCTAATTCGAACCGCTAATTCGATATTGACTTTATGGACCATATTAAGCGTCTTTTCTGTCAAGTATTAAAGGCGAAAAAATTTATATTCTAATAAATTGCATTTTAATCTATAGCTTTGCGCTACATTGAACAATTGTGCATAAACATTGAACATTGCTCCTTCAAGCCGTTTAATTCGTTAAATGAGCATTCCATAGAGTAAACATTCGCCTTTGCTATCCTAAAACACTTCTAGAACTTTGACTTTAATTTTCCAACATCCGGATTTCGGAATTCACCCTTTCTCCTCGAAGGTCCTGATTTGAGAGTAAATTTTAGCTCATTTCAATTTTAAGGAAAACTGTACTTTGTTTTCTTAGTTATAAAGCGAAAGTGAAAAATTTCTAGTTTCTTAAATTTACATTATTTATTTAAATTTTAACGTCCATTTATTATTAACTGTGAATTTTAGGACGGGTTATCTATAGGTTACCACCCTTTTCTAACCAGGATAGGGGTGATGCCTTTTCTTTTTTCGAAAGAAAAGCCACCACGCCTAGTGGGAATCGAACCCACGACCTTTAGCACGGAGTGTTAAGTGCTCACGCCTTAACCCTCACGGCCATCGGGTCTCCCAAATTTACATTAAACGTACTGCAGAAGTTAAAAAAACAAAAAAAAAAACAGTTTTCTTTACATTTCCCAGATCAGAAATTTTATGATATTATTTTTCACTTGTCCTGTTCGGATTAGCGGGGCCCTAATGTACTTGCAAAGCTTCTGATTTAGGAAATCCTGAATCCTCTGATCCACAATGCTGGTTCACTAGATCATCCGTGGGAAATTATCGAAGAATGCACAAACTTCATAAATACAGTGAAACCTCGTAATCCCGGACCTCTTTAACGAGAACCAGCTTTGAAAATGAAATTATGTTGTTCTGTGTAGTAAACGAAGACTCGTTTTACAGACGATAAATTGCTTAAAAGTAGGGAAACTGCGCAAGTTTCGTAGGTTAATGAACGGGAGGTTTTGAAGCGTCGCGTTCGAAGTACTGTATTGTTTTGCTGTTTCCTTTGCTAGTTGTCCGCGATTTAATTTAAACGTAAAATAATTGTTCTGACTATGGAATAAAGGATGGAAGCATTGACAAGAAATGATAACGAAGAATCGTTGATGAACATTCCTACTGAGTTTGGAACATCAACTGCGTCTGATTGGAAAAAGAGCAGAAAACGCATTGAAAGCTTTCGTTTCAAGATGATTTCTAAGGACAGTTTATGGTGGTTATGACCAACGCAGAAGCAGTAGCATACCTTGAGAAATTGATGGTGTATTTCGAGAGTCATGCCAAAACATTGCTAAATGAACTTCTAATTTCGTTCGTAAGCGATACACTAAACTGAGACAGCAGAAGCTCACTGCATTTTTTACTAAAGAATAGTTTGTAGCTATATTCAGTACAGTGCAAATACATAGGCTATTACAGTACATACAGTATGCGTGCTTTTAGGTGCAAGTGTGTCGATAGTAATTTCTAAGGTCTATTAAAAATATTTCGGTAATTAGGTTTTTTTTTTTTCGTTTTTCCGTCATTCTCTACATAACCAGGATTTTGGTTAACTCGGATCGGCCCTGGTCCCAGTTGATCCGAGTAAACGAGGTTTTACTGTAATATCAATACATAATACATGTAAACAATTTTAACGACCTTCAGATTTGAACCAAGGTTGTCCGTTGTAGGTGTAGCAACCCCTACCGGTCTTGAATAGGATGTTCCACCAACGACCTTGTCGGTATAAATCAAACAATTCCTACTAGCCTCTAACCGTTCAGCCGGCCGTTCGTACGGATTAAAAGGGGACTATAGGCGAATAAAAAGTCAGACAGCTTTTCTAGTCGGACCATCCGTTATTTGTCTAGACTCCTGCTAGACGAGTCTAGCCGTGGAACTAGTTTCAAAAACTGGATTTGAATATACACCCCCGTTCCGGAGTACACCTGGTATTTTTTCTCCAGCATCTGTTCGAAGCGGGGGCGTCCCCGGTGACAATGGTCGCCCTAAGACAAAGGGAGTCGTTGATGTATTCAAATATTTTTTTTCTCCTCCCATGCCGGCAAAGCGTCCACGATGGAAATCCCATATTGTCCCCTCCGGAACTGTGGAGCATTGTGAAAAGGTGACGTTCCCGACGATAGAGGATGTAGCGCACATGCGCCTCCGATGTATAATTCACTATTGTTTTATGGGGGTATAAAGAATGCCCTGGTTGGATCTTTGTAAGCCGCTCAATTTTTTCAAGAGTTTTCGGGGGCACAATTATTAAACTGTGAAAATTTTAATCCTATTTACTTGTTAGTATTGTCAATTTTTTTATCTTGAATAACGGGTATCTTATTTCCAAATACGGGTGATGAGTCTGGTAAAAAGTTGGAATCGGAGGAACTGCTTCATCTTCCGTTCATATTCCTAGTGACATTTGCAAAGCTTGGAATATAAACTTTACCTGACCGCGCACATACTCAACCACAGGCAAAGCAGCCGGGGCATAGATGGACCGCAAATGTAAGATGGCAACCTAGGTCCCTGCAGTACGGCTGGCTGTTCCGCGTCAGACGAATATCACCTAGTTGTGGAGCTTTTTATGAAAAAGAAAATATCGCACTAGTATTTCTAAAGTGGCACCACTCAAAAATAGGTTTTATTCAGACTATCATAGTTATGACTGTGAAAGACATGGTAAATATATTGTTGGAGAATGCTGGATGGTGGAAAATTGATGTTCCAAGGATGAAAAAATGGTCGAAAATTCCCACAAGTGTTTTATTGGCAAAACGTTTTCAGGGACTAAGCCCCATTTTCAATGCCCTGTGACACAATACAGTAATTAAAACAGGTTCAATTTAAAACAGATTAAAATAACAAAACAATAATAACAAAAAACAATCGTAAAACCTGAGACTACATATTAAAATAACATAAAACCCCATTTTGTCCAATTATTTAAAAGTCAAGTCAATAAAAAGTTAAAACACACATTCAAACAATAAATAATAAATACTTTCATTCTAACCTTGTCTAGGAGCAAGGCTCGGCTGAATAAGCGCCAATGCATGGTGGGTATTTAGCCTTCTCTCTAGTTTTTTCATATGTTTTTCATATCATTGTATCCTATTTTAGACTTATTTATTCCTGCATGTGTGTTTGTGTGATAGAATGAAAGTATTTATTATTTATTGTTTGAATGTGTGTTTTAACTTTTTATTGACTTGACTTTTAAATAATTGGACAAAATGGGGTTTTATGTTATTTTAATATGTAGTCTCAGGTTTTACGATTGTTTTTTGTTATTATTGTTTTGTTATTTTAATCTGTTTCAAATTGAACCTGTTTTAATTACTGTATTGTGTCACAGGGCATTGAAAATGGGGCTTAGTCCCTGAAAACGTTTTGCCAATAAAACACTTGTGGGAATTTTCGACCATTTTTTCATCCTTGGTAAATATATCGTTCTCAATCAACAAAACTTTATGTACCTATATTCAGAGCTTGTACACCAGAGGACACAATAATTGGTAAAATTTAGCAAAAAGTGTTGGACTTATGGGAATAAATTTTTGAATTGGCGCCATACCCTCGAATACTGAGAAACTAAAATCCTACCGATACAATGTAATCAGAACCATCCTAAATTCTGATTATTGTGTCTCCGACATCACACATCATAATGGTCTCTAAATCTGTTTTCTAACGTTTGCTAAACATTAAACTCACTTATTATATAGCTTCTACCTCCCATCCTGAAAACTTACCTCGTCACCACATCTGAAAGACCAGTATTCGAGTTGTAAATGCGCTGTTGTACCAAGGTTTATGTTAAAATTTGGGTTGGTTTCATTATTATAACGAATGATGAAGAAATGGTCAAACGCCTCCACTTTATATCTTTCTTTCATTGAATAGAACGTTTTCGAAGTTACAACCTCATCCAAAGTGTCCGCTTATAGATCAGCGAGATTCAACGGGGCCAGAAAGTACAATCCTGTCTGTTGTAATTTTAAAGGTGATGTTCCTTAATCATTTGTGTCCACTTGTTTTGTTTTTTTTGGGGGGAGGGGAGAAATTTGGGCAAAAAATCGTATTCATATCTTGTTGAGAAAAATGAAAGAAAAAACCCCAGATTTTTCTTGGAATTTTCGGATGTATTTTTACATATTTAGAAGCAAGTTGTGAAATACTAGTAAATGTAAAGCATCTATTTGAAAGCTTATTAAATTTCCTACAACTAAAGTTTTTGTATGAGATTTGATTAAGCGATGTCATTCTGAGAAATCAGTGGTTAAATGGATGGTCAGTTTCATTTTGTGGCGCCCAAAATTTTACTTTGAGATTTTATTGTACAACTGTTTACAGTTTTCACGAAAGACTAAGACAAAACATTACATTAATCATATCGCACTAGTATTTCTTAAGTGACACAACTCAAAATAAACCTCAACTGAAAATGTATCACTCTCGCCTATGTAGTGGCCTTAGGATTAAGACAGGAAGAGTGACAGTTTTGATGGTTGATAAAGAGATACTTACCATGTCTTTCACGGTCATAACTATGACGGTGTGCATAAAACCGATTTTTGAGTTGTGTCACTTTAGAAATACTAGTTTTTTGTTTTCTTATAAACGCTAAACAACTAGGTTATATTCGCCTGCCGCTGAACACCCAGCCGCACTGCGGGTACCAGGGTTGCCTTCTATACCTTGGTTGAGGATGTTCATGGTTAGATTAAGTTTATATTCAAATCTTTGCAAATGAATATGAACGGAAACTATCTAAGATGTAGCAGTTCCTCAAAGTCCAAATTTTTAGATTTGGCAATAAGATACCCGTCATTGAAGATAGAAGATTGACAGTACTAACAAGTACCGTGGATTACCTCCCCTAACCACCCCTTGGTATAGGGGATGGACCTGCCCCTTACTGACCAACGGCCTTCGTCTGACCTTGAACCCTCCTTGGGGTTAGTCTGACCCCAACAAGGCTGGGCCAAATGTTACCCACGGTAACAGGACAGGTGAAATACCAACCTTAGTCTTACTAATTGGACTACCGAAAAGTATTTCGTTGTCCAATTTTGTTATTGGAATCTGATGATATTTATACATAAATGTAAATATTTTGTGTTATTAGCGGGGGATCAATGACCTAGTTTCTCAGCTTAATTTTTGTAAATGAAGAATTACTACCCAATATATATATATATATATATATACATATATATTTGTTAATAATTGGCCAAAGAATATATGCCTGAAGAAGTACAATAAGGTCAGAAACGTCTCAGTAAGAATTAAATATAAAAAAAAATAAATGATTTTAGTTACTTTTTTTAATTCTACTCATATTTAGTCATTATATTTTTCACTACAGTTCATTGTTCTTGTTGGCCAAAATCTTTGTTATTCAAATAGTACCTATATTTACTGTTGTGTGTGTGCATATGTATCTATGTGTGTAACTTTGACTTCCAAAAAAAAAAAAATAATAGGATCCTATAGAAAATAAAAACTTCACGTATAAAAAAGTATGATTCGTACAGTTATCCACGATTAATGGTTTCTCAGGAAAACTTATGTAAATTTAAAAAAAATACGCTAGATTTAGAAACTATGAGAACTGTTGGAAGAGAAAATATACCTGAAAGAAAAAATAGTTACCTACCTTTTTGTTATAGTTCGTTAGCTATTCTTACTATTATTATTATTGAGAGATAGAGAGAGAGAGTAAAATATTGTGTTGTCAAGTATTTAGTAAATATGTGATAGTTTAGTAAATAACTTATAGTCCGCCCGCAAACAAAAGAACCAGATAGTGCGGACGCGCAGCACATGGCCCATGTTTGAGAAGGCCTAGCTCCAGCCACGCCCCTTCTGGTTCTTTTGTTTGCGGGCGGACTATAGAAGCTGTTTTCCCTAATTCCTAATACTGCCAACCAACCAACTTTTGTTGTCCTCTAAGAAGTAATGAAAGTGCATCTAAAAACCTTCATAAGTTGCATAAGTAAGCAAATTCGACCCCAGGGTATTCCTGCATGCCGCATTGTACGCCTACAGATCCAACCTGAACCGACTCACTGAGGCAGATTTTTTTAAATGAGCTAATAGATGCGTTGTCCCGAATCCTCAAAAAGATCCGGAACGCCCATCACTTCTATCAACCTTCTGATCTCCTTAATATAATCCCAAAATTGTGGGAAGGAAAGCCTCCTCGTTGCCTTATCTCGATCATAGTATATCTCAGGCCTCGCATAATGGCTGCGTGGATTACGCTGATGACCGAGCATTAATCAACAAATTAAAAACATTCTCCATCAATTCCGACGCTCACTGTCTAAAAGAGGCCAATCAAAACGGAAATATTACCCCCTCGGGGAACTTCAGATCGTGATTAAGGTTAACATCAGAAAGTATTCAAATAAATATACCATCTGTATTCATGTATTCACAGGTAGGGAATACATTTAACGCTCCTAGATTTCTAATGGGACCGGATGGAGATGGTGTTTGTATCAAACTCCCTAGGAACAATGGAGACTAGAGGAACCAAACAACAATTTACAACACCTACAAAGTCTTTCCAAAGATAATCAGAGAATATACTTGAAATAACATTTATTTAAGGTCTAACATTTTATACATTTAAAATAACATTATTTGTTCTATTTTAAATCCTTTGCTTCAGTGTGAGGACTATCAAAATGGACTGCGTAGTCCAAATTTTGAGATATTCCAATAAACCAATAGATTAACTGTACAGTCAAATGAGGCCGGGGCTGTGCAGGCCAGGCTTACTGTGTGTGGACAAGAGGATATTTGCTTCACAATGTGAAGCAAATATCCACTGAATGTGAAGTTCACATTCAGTGGGTCTACTATAACTGGACTGTGCAGTCCCTGCCTTGAGGTTTATCAACTTATCGTGTGTGTGTTAGACCCGTCCATTCTACTCCTATTCTAAACCTTGAGATTTGAAATGAACGTTTATGGCCACCTTTAGAGAATATAACTTTCCAGGTAGGTAAGGATTTAAAATATTTTTTGTTTAAATATTTTCTTTACGGATTATTACATTCTGTACATGGATACATCTCGTAATATGATAAAAAATATGAGGGTTCTGTGCTCTCATCATGGATTAACGCCAGTGAGACGCTCAGATGACGTTGAGAGGTGCCTACACAAGCTCCCTTCTGCTCCGACCAGAGGCTGGAGTCGAAGAGAGATCGGTGAGCCACAGAAATTGAAGCACTTGAAGGAAAAGAACGCCATGGCTAACACTTCAGTTGGTCACTGCAGAAGATCTCTGGGCCACTGTCTTTCCAGTCACCTTGGCGAAGAGTGGGGAATATGGATAATATAACACGTTTAACGTTTGGGATATTGAGCTCATCGTGGAGGTTGAGTTTGGGATCGTAGAATGGACATCGTACATTGTATATAGTTCTTAGGACTTTGGATAGGAATGTTTAGATACGTCTGATGTTCGAAGTTTTCGCAGATACCCAGTGTTCCTATGCGTATGACCAATCGGGTATAAAAAATCCATTATACCAGAGTATTTACATATTTCATTAGCTCAGTGGTAGAGCACTCGACAAACGTTCCGGTAGACCTGAGTTTAAAACTCGGGCAGGAACTAAAAAGTCTTCCGTCATTCGTGGTTTTTCTTCCCTACTCTCCAAAACCCAAATTTCGGCAACCGACCACTACTTCCTGGATTCAACAAATCCTTGGTTGACCTCACCATCAAGGGCCCATAATGGCTCCAAGCGTTGTACGAAGACCAGGGAAGTCAATTCGCCCAGCCTTGACAAATGTCACTTCGCCTCCTGTTGATATAAATATCTTAGTTCGTAAATAGCATTTGCTGTACAAAGTATGCTGGTCCAAAAACGTTTCTTATAATCTTATAAAATGCAGTAAGAATCTGTATAGTCTAGCATAAGTAGTCAAGGATAATCGAAGAATCGTCAGATTTGCATAATGTTTTAGTGTCAGTTTTAGTTGGTAATTGAGAGTTTAATTTGTTTAACAATAAGAATGAAATTTTGTAAAAAATAAAAGCAGTATTACAGTACTTTTTCAATCGCTTGTCATTTCCACCACACAAAGCAGATTTATATTCTTTTTAATTAACAAAGAGCTGCTACCTGGAGCACTACAAAAAGAAAAAAAAAAAGCCCACAGCTATTGTTGTTGGGTTTTAATTTGAAATCGTCCATATTGACCGGGGCGGGGACAGAGAGAAGGGGGCAGTAGCAATACAGCAAATCTCGCTGTTTGCAGCTGAGCCTTTGAAATTCCGAAATGAAAAACATAACCCTCAACCAATATTCGGGCATCCTCTGCAGGATACATACCCCCCTCCCCCCATGGGTAGTAGTCGTTCGCATCGGATCAGTTACAGAATAAAACCACACGGCGATGGAAACCAAACGGAAAACAAAACAAATATACCTTTCGTTCCCGAGGAAGGAAAAAATGCGGGGGGAAAAAAAACGTTGAAAACCTGGTGAATTCGTTTCGATTTGGCGTTCCATAGAAGCGGATATAGAAGCTACAGAAAAAAAACCTATGGCCTCAGGCTTCTACTATGAAAGGATTTGCAATTTTTTATTGGAATAATCTGATTTTTCTGGGATTTTATTCAAATAAACAATAAATTTTAACGTTAGAGATATGTAACCTGAGTTGTTGAAAGAAACTTATGAAGTCATGATATAAAATAATTGTAAGCATGATACAATTCTTATCAGTCATGGGTCCGGAAAATATTATTTGCACACATTTATTTATTTATGGAGTCCACAACAGAAGAGTGATTTATTCGAAAAAATAATACAAAACTATAATAAAAAATAATAAAAATCCTATATATAAATAAAAGAAGAAAAATAAATTCAAACGCCAATGGCAATAGCCAAGATGAATACACTGGCTCCCGTCGATCACCGAAGTTAAGCAACGTTGGGCGTGGCCAGTATCTGAATGGGTGACCGACCACGTGCTGATGGTATCTTTTACAACACAAAAAAAAATTATTCAAATAAAATATAAACACACATATGAATTAAAGCTAATTTGAAACTTAACTATATAACATATTCTAAAAAAGGATCAAAATAAGCAATAATAAGATTATTATTAAAAATAAATTGTAGAATAATTAATACTTTATTATAAAAATCATAATTTTATAGGATATTTATGAGGACTTTATTTTATAAGCATGACTTTACTATCGCAAAAGCGGAAGATAAAAATAGTAACATAATTATCGACAACAGAAATTACGATATGTTCAAAAACAAAATGCAAGTAACAATAACAAGTATAAGAAATTAAACATAACATGCAATGATAATTATTAAGAATTTTTTAAATCAACATATAGCTATTATTTGTTGCTTTAGACAGAGAAGCCACAGGATAATTAAATTTTAATCCAAAATTCATTATCATAAATTGAAATTTGAAAGCGTATAGATTATTTTATATTTTTTTTTTAAATTATATATCTCCATGTCTTAAACAGTGTATCGCTGAACTATATAGCTACATTCATATATATATATATATATATATATATATACTATATATTTGTCAAATACCACTCACTCACTGACCTATCATCGCCCAGCCCAAACCGCTTGACAGAAAAATTTGAAATTTTGCATGGACTCTCCCTAGTCCTTTCTTCCTCTTCTTCCTCCTTTCTTAGCAAAGGATTTTTTGATATTCAAATTTTTAAGTATTTTTAGTTGGTTTAAAAGAGAGCGTGCATCTATTTCCTAATATTATTTTTATAAGCGGTTCGTTTCAACTATGATGGCAGACGTCGAATTACAAGAAATAAACTGTGGTTTTGTACCTCATAGACTGGCCGCTATACCTGGTGATGGTCCATCCGAGGTAATAATATCCCGAACCCTTGCACAGCCTCCTCACCCAACAGCATCCCCAGTCAGAACACTTCATTGTAATGCTCACAAATATAATGGGTGTTCAAATTCCTTTTGAATATGTATTCTTTTCCTTCAGTACAATAATATTTTATTTTACGAGTACTTTTAAATCTCGTTCATGTATCCGACTCCTGTCAGAGAGTAGTTCTGTCACGTTGTTCGCTAAGTCACAGTTTTTTTTCTCAGTAGACATTCTGTCAATATGTGTAAAAAAAAATCGAAAGGCGGTGCAAAGGTATGACAGTTCCCTTTGACATTCAAAAGACCCGACCGATTATTGTAATTGAAAAAGATATCGTTAAAAGAAACCCTAGCAGTAACAGGAACTCGTTAATCGATATATATCTATGTAATGGTCTTACAACCCGGTTCATATTGGCTACAAAAACATCTCGTCTTTTTTAAACCATCGTGTCTTCATCAATAAACCATGAGGTTAGAAATTACGGTGGACTGAAAGTGGGTTATAACCTCTTATTAGCAATTAGCGATCACTTTAACCACTCAGAGCGGTTTATGTGAGTAAAGAAATCACTTTGTAATCACACCGCAATTAGAAAACGTATTAAAAAAAAAAAATCATATTCCTTCAATATTTTCCATCTTTTTTTTTATAGTAAACGTTAATAATCCTACACGGACTGACAGCGCAATTCACCTCATTTGATTACTTCATTAGGTTTCCCGTTACTGTGTAATAGTTCAGACAATAACACTGTTATCGGGGAAAATTAAAAAAAAAATTAATATAATTAATATAATTAATAGTCTGAAAATAAGCGAATCCTTTCACAAAATAAATATGCAAATATAACTCCACAAAAAACACGGATTCAAAACTTTAATAATCTCCTATGCCCTTCCATCACTCTTTTCCAGAGTGAAATCTGTCAAAAACCCAAGTTACCTACCTGGGACTTACCTGGAGCCAAAACATACAAAAGAAAAAACAGGAAACAAACACGTTTTTAGACTACTACACAGACTACTAGATTCTCGCTCAAAATTATCTTTACAGAGCAAGAGACGGATATACACTACAATACTTCAACCTATCTGGACGTACGGATTGGAAGTTTAGGGGTGTGCCAAGCGATCCAATATCATACGAAGTTGAAGCAATTTTGTGAACTCTAAGGTCTTCTTAAAAGAAGAGGAAAAATACATGCGGAAGATGTCAAGTTACGAGAGAGAATACGAACTCCTATAGGCCGAAAAGATGGGAGGAATTTTACTACCAAGAAATTTTAACAAATAATTTGGCAAATGAGAAATGTTTGTCTGTGATGAGAGGCCAAGTTGCTAGAAACTAGTCGACATGAATAAAATGGTTTAAAAGAAGTGATAAAGCAATTTTGTGACGTATAAGGCCTTATTAATTAAGAGGAAAAACATACATTTCAGAATTGACGGAAGAGGCGTCAATATATATATATATATATATATATATATATATATATATATAATTAAAAAAATTTAAATTTATTAATAATTTAATTTTTGTATCAAAGTATAATGAAATTGAAATTTAATTTTTGTATTTATAATCCCTATCCGCTTCTCATCTTTCCATAGTAAATTGATTAATCATCCTAATCCTATAGCCCAATCCTTATCCAGCACCAATCATCCTTCCTCTCCACCCAGACGTCTTCATAGGAAGTGGCCCCGGGATCTACTAAGGCAGTGAAGTGTCGTGAAGTGCTCAAAAGTCAGTGTGATTGTAATAATGATAATTGAGAGTGATATCAATGGATATCTTCTCTCCTCAGGATATCACAGGCCACGCCTCATTCGCCTCCAATCCTCCCTGCTAGTCGCAGGGTGTGGTTGGATGGCGTAAGGTAACTCCAGGTCATGTAGAATCCTTCCTAAAGGAAGGTATTCGGTTGACAACTGGTGGCAACTGAGGCGTGGTCAAGCTATACCTATACCTATGTCAAATTACATAATACATATACTGTAGATTGTAATATTTCTGTAAATAAAAAACAAAGTATTGATGTACTAAAAAAAATAAAAAAAAAAAAAATAAAAAAAAAAAAAGTTTTCTATTAAAACGGGTCGTGTTAGGTTCTTTTACAAATTTAAAGTTATATATTATTAAAAACAATACGTGGTTAGTGATATACATCTTGCTTCCACAGAATAATATGAAATTTATACTATCAACATAAATTACCTCATATTCACAGGCGTAGCTCCAGGTCCAATTAATATTCTGTTGATCTATCTGAATTCAAAAACTTATTTTGCCACAAAAGTTTAGGATACTCTCCTAGCAAAAATAGTAAGGATCTCGTATTTTATTCCTCTAAAAAACAACTGACGATCTGGCCGGCCTTCTTGAGTTTAGATTGAGGAAATTTTTGTTCAGTTAACATTTTATATTACTAAGAAGTAGTAAGATATTTCTCGGTTCATTATTTAAATTTAATCTATTTATATTGTCAACTAGCTGACCCGGCGAACTTCGTACCGCCTAACAGTCGATTCTTTAATTTGTTTTAATTTGGGACACCGGGTCAGCTAGTAAGATATGAAAAAGAAAAAAGAAACTTAATAAGTCAACAATTACATTTTGTCAAAAAATAAAAATTATAAAACACTTCAAATTCTTTTAATAGTCACTAAAAATCACAATGAAAATTACAATATCATATTTCTTATTATGATACCTACTTTTTATATTTCATTTTATTTTTACTTATTCTAAATGAAATTTCATTTTTGTAGTAGTTCTTAATGGTACACGATATTTTTTGTTTCATTACCTGATGCGTAAACAAACAAAGCAGATGGTTTTTCAACACGGAAACAGGCAACATACAATTGACCATGCGAGAAACATGGGTTTTCTAGATTAAAACTACAAACACATAATGTCTGCCCCTGGGATTTGTTTATAGTCAAACTGAGTTCATAGGTCCAATAGCAACACAGCTGTAGGCATTGTAATGAATTCACAGCAGCTCGATTCAAACTTGCACCATTATTAGTCGAATGTCGCACTTCAAGGGTCTGTCTTAACCGAATTCTTTCACGTTCATTGCGATTTTCACGTTCCTCGGCAGTACACTTAGATTGATAATTAATTTCTTTTTTATTTTTTTTTTATTCTTTGATTTTCGGGTTGTTCTGGCTAAATTTGTCCGCCGCCTTATAGGAGGCATATTTAGTAAGTCACAAACACACAACACTTTAGTAATTTTAGAGAAATTTATGGCTTTTAGATTTAGTAATATTATAGATGCACAGCAAAGAGATGTTTAAATTTCAAGTGACATTTTACCACAGACAATTTACATTTTACCAAAGACAATTTTTTTTTTGAGTAATGTTACCATCGTATCAAATTTGACAAATATTGACATTAATATTTATACGATACTAATGTCACTTAATTGTTTTGCCTTCCCAGAAGCCCTCCACTAACACTTTATGGTATGGTATTAAAGTTCAAATTGACCTTTAAGTATTATTACGAATCTTTTGTATGGGAATATAGAAAAGTGTGGTATTTTTTACTTCGTTAACGCAAATATAAATTAATTTATATTGCATCATTAACATGTGATTCTAATGTCACCTAGTGATTACATGTTCTTATTTATTTAAATTTTTTTGCTTAAACACAAAAAAACAAATACGTTAACTGTTAAAAATATTATAATTGAGAACATATGTTTTTATTTAAAAATGAATTTGCATTAAGGAAGTGAAAAAGACCCGAAAAGTATTGTTTTTAGACTTTTTTCCGGCAATTTTTTAAATTTTTCTCTCCGTAAGAACCATCCTCGTAGTTCAAAGAATATTATAAAAAAAGAATTATCGAAATCGGGTCAGTTGTTCTCGAGATTTGCGCTTACCAACACATTTAGCAATTCATTTTTATATAATAGATATCACTAATATATATATATATATATATATATATATATATATATATATATATATATATATATATAGGGTAAATGAACAACCAATGAATAAAATAGGACAAAAAATAACAACTCTATGAGACAAGGTTATACTTCTATATTTTCTTTTGGTGAGATTTGAAAAATTTAGAATAGGAACACTTAATGTTTAGCATTCAATGGAACGAATCCAACAATTGCAGCTTCCATTCCACCGACTGTGGTGTTCCTATCGAAATTTAAGTCTCATCCTTCTGTTAAAACATTTGTTAGGTTCTTTCAAAGGTCAAATTGTACTGCCTTACGATTTAATAACCGCTTTGCTGAAAGAACGAATATTTGTTTTAAACGTAAACAAAACTTGTATACACCAGTTTCCATAAATTTGTATACACCAGTTTCCATAAATGTGCTTCTTTTAGTAAAACTGCCTAGACACTGAATGGGTTTTGGCAGCCAAAATCAGAATCCATTTTTTTATTAAAGACAAATACAAGTATCACATTGAAAGTGATTTATTCGATTCTACACGTGCTGAATATATAAATAATAATTATTTTAGGAGATAAACGGATTTTATATTACGAAAACTTTGAAAAACAGCAATTACTCAATTTTAAAAGTCATATTTTACTCAATTTATAGAGATATGTATACGTCCAAATGTATTTTCGAGTCTTGAGTTGAATAAATTAATAACCAATGTAATACTGTTAACTGTTCTCTACATATTCCCCTAAATTAAAACTTTTGCTTATAACAATTATATTTTGACAGTTTTACACGGGATATTAGGTAGATATTGCTAATGTTCAGTTACTTGCTAAAACAACAACTCTCAGCAGAAAATAATAATGGTAAAGTCGTTTTTCATGAAAATAATCGGATCACAAATGGACATTTTCATTTTTTTGGACTTTATATTCATCTTTTTGGACACACGGCCAAGTACGGCGATGAAATTTATATGACAGCAACTTCAAAACATTCACAACAAATACACTAAGGATACTTTAGTTTCATTACAGATATCTTCAGAACATAAATGCATCAAGTTCATGGTAGACATTGGCAAAAAAGAAAATTCTTTTAGAAGCTAAATATACTCATGAAACTTCCTGGGCAATATCGATTTTTCAAGAATAAAATAAGTGGTATAAAATATTGTTTTACTTTTCACTAAATAGTTTGAGATTTTTACTCGGTGAGGAAACTGTCAACAAAAATGTGGTTATTATCAGAACTATTAATAAAATGGAAAATCAATATTACAGCAGTATTCTACAACTAATTAGGTATACAAAAATGTTAGTTCAAACGGGATTGAACACCTTCGGTTTTGAGGGTTTTTCCCTCTCGGCACCACTGTGCGACGCCACAAGTAAGTGAAGCCATCCAATAGTAAGTGAAGAAACATTCAAAAATTTAAAAAACCTCGTTATTATACAACAAGACGATTTTCCGTTACTTTTGGCTCTTAAGGGTAGCCCCCCAAAAACCTGTCGGGTCCAGAAAATTGATCGATCCACGCCCACCATTTTACTCGAAAGCCAAGTGAACCACTCGCCTATGATAATACGAATTCGTCCCGTTATCATGCCCTTATCAAAGCGTTCCCATCTCTCGTCCAGGAACACCTGGAGATATGGTCGTGTTATGAAGGGGCATCTCCTCTTCCATCAGGCATTTAGGAATTATTCTATCAGTCGACGTTCGACCTACTTCCAATGACAGCCAGCTTCCTAATTACCTCTTAGGATCGGATAAGAAAGTCCTTCCTTTTGGATAGGACTTGTTCTCAAAATGGAAACTACCTAAAAAAGAGAATAATTATAGGAATAATTTGTAAACCGTAGGCCGACAAAAGGAACACAATGTTTTTTTTCTTCAGGCCTCAGATAAATTTAAGACGTTGACATCCGTTTGTAGTTTTTGGATCCATTAGGGGTTATTCGTTGATGGTCCCTGCTAAAACTACAGATAATTCGCTTCAGCCTAGCGACTACGGATACGGTTTTTTTAAAAATGTTGGTAGGCACTATTTTGCCCAGACCCCTTCAATTTGTCTGTTGGTTATCTACCAGCCTCAAAAATGGTTTGATTTTGATAAAATTCAGTACAAAAAGAATTTATCTGATTTAAAAGAGGATTTTGCTGTTTAACGAACTCGTTCAATAGTTTGCTATGTGGATGACATATATCACGATTCGTGGAGAAAAAAAAAACCGCAGCCGCTATCGTGTTAACAGACATATATAAATCTTAATGGGGATCATTTTCCGTATCCTAATCGATAGTAGGTTTGAAGAAATATTTCAAAAATTTGTTTGGTTTGCAACCTGATTAGATACGTTGTTTCGAAAAGTTCTAAAAAGACAAAGCCATAGTTGGGCTGTCCACGTCGACAAAATATCACCGATGGAAATTCGCAACAGACGGCATTGTCGCGAGATGCTAAATAGCAATGTTTTTTTTTTTTTTTTTTTTTTTTTTTTTTTTTTTTTTTTTTTTTTTTTTGGTTTGGATATGACATTGCCGAAATGGTAACATCCTCAGAATAAACCCTGAAGAAGTCTGAAGACGTCTATCTGAAAGACGGTTATCGTCACATTGTCGAGTTCATAATTACAAGACCATAAAGCGTTACACGGACTGTGCATGTCTAAGAGTATTATTGACCAAATAATAGGTCAATCTATAAGTAGCTCGAAACCAGAGTAGAGCAATCTGTTATTAATTTCATGACCAATGACTTATAATCGAATGAGTAACCGGGTTATGACTAACAATTGATGATATATTTCTCCTAAATATTATTAATCAATCACTAATGAGTGACGGCTAACTCCTTTCTCCCCTATGATTGATGATTAATGATTAAATATTCGTTGACTAATGATTGATGATTAACTTCTTCATGAAGGAATTCCAAAGCCCAACGTATAGATAGTACATATAAACAAACTGGTATTAACCTAATGCTAAAAGTATTTACAACGTTAGTCATGTCAGTCATTAGTACAGATTATCAATGATTGACGACTAACGATTGATTGATGACTAACTTCACGCATGATCAATATGGCCTATGATTAATGATTAACTCGAATTGTGATTAACTTATTTTATCCTATTATTGATTAGTGATAAGTAAAATTTAATCGATTTGTCAATCATTTAGTTGATTAGTGCCCTACTCTGGTCGTAACGAAGCAGATCGGGCTACCTAAAGAAAACTCATTGATGTTGCCGAGCACCACATCAATCCGTAGCGCCATTGAGGAAGTTAAAATTAATAACCTGGTTGTTTGATGAGTTTATAATTCCAGTTATCGTTCCTGTCAGCAATTTGTAAAAGCCTTTCTAATTCAATGGCCTCTTTTTATTATTTCACTATTATTACTATTATTTTTTTTTTTTTTATCGTTTTACAAGTCCAGCCAATATGCCCTTTATTTTTGGATGTTTATCTCATTATAACAGGGAACTAATTAATTTCGTTAGAGATATGCATCTAAAGTTTTCTTTCTCAAAGCGTTTCTTCCATTAAATTCATAATCCTAATTATCAATTACTAGTTCGGGAAGCTTCATTTTATTTATTTATTTATTAATACATTTGGGAGACCACTAATATGGTGACTCAATTTAGAAAAATATTTATATATTTATATATTTTAGTTTTTTCACCATTTGGTGACAAAACTTCGGCTCTGTTCCTGAATACACAATTCAAAAAGTACAAACAAAAGTGTCTGTCTGTTGATTAATAAATGTCCTGTCTGTTGATTATTGTGTGTATTGTTAAATGTTTTGTCTGTTTTCTTACATTAATCCAACAGAAAGAGAATATCTTTTGTTGGATTAATTCCCCAAAAACGCAATTCACTAAATGGTTGTTGTTATTTTAACTTTTTCAAATGTTGTTGTATAAATGTGTATGTATGAGGTATTTAATAATTTCAACAATGTACTGGCTATTATCAGAAAGTAAGTCAGTCAAATTGTAGGGTAATTTGAAATTTGTCTTGAGTTTACACTCTGTCAGTATGTGCTTCATCGTTAGGTGGGTATTGCAGTATGTACATGTCGGTCTCTCTTGTCTGGTCATTATGTAGGAATGTGTCAGTCGTGAATGGCCAATCCTTAGACGGCAAAACACCACTTCTTCTCGTCTATTTGGTCTTTTACTGGATGACCATTCCTGTACAGTGTGCTTGATTTCTCGAAGCTTGTTGTCAGTCGTGTTGTACCAGGATTCTTGCCATTTATCAGTTATGAATCTCTTAGATAAGGCTTGAAGATCCTGGTATGTCATGTAATGTACGTCTGGTCCTGGTCGTCAAGTGGCTAGTTTAGCCTGTTCGTCTACTGTAGTACTTTGTCTGATGTCTTCGTGGCCGGGTAGCCAGTACATTGTGAATTTCTTGTTTGTGTGATATATTATTTCAAAAATGTCGCGTACTATTGGGTGTGTACTGTAATAGTCTTGTAATGATTGGATTGAACTGAGTGAGTCCGTGCATAGTACAATGTTCTTATGTTGTGTGTCTGGTAGGCTGTTCAGTCCTAGTTATTTAGAAAAAAAATGATTCCTTAAATTATATATTAATAATTCTCATGAATAAACAAATAAGTACGGCTTAATAACGTAATAAGTACGGCATTCTCCAGCGGTCAGTTTATCTAGGTGATATTTCGCAGGAATCCCATCCTGCTTCATCAGACCGTTATCCATGTTTTTTTTTTCTTTTTTCGACTTTTCGTTTGTTAATTTGTTATAACCTTTTTAATACGAAAATTATTTTGACATATGGCGCTTTACAGATGCAGATTTATTGAATCGGCGCCTCTTAACACTGCGTGGAGCCGGTGTAACTGTTTGAGACTTTTCTTCTTCTTCCTGCGGTGTGCTTGGTTGTCTTTCTTGCTTTAACCGTTCTCAGTACGGGTTTCCAAGTAGGGTGTAGTATCACACCTTCATCCCGGTTCAGAGTCTTGGGTTGCTTAAAAATCTCCACAACCTCTCTGACTTACCTTCTTTTTAGATTTTCTTCTATAGCCAAGACCCTGGCTTGATCAAAAAGCATCTGCTTGGGGCATTCTTCTCCGTGTCTAGTTATTCTGCATCGGCTGTAGCTAGACACGGAAAAGAATGACCCAAGCAGGATATTGTGCGGTTCAGGAAAGTTGGGCAAAATATCTATCATCAGTTTTCATGTTATGGAATACAAAACAACCAACATATCGTGAATATTGGATTATCGTAGGGCCATATCTAACAAACCAAACTTTTGTTCACAACCGAAGTCGTCAATGCTTTTTTTTTTTATCAATGCTGAGCGAATCCGCTGTCAGGACGAACGGTGATGTAGAGCCTTCGTCCTTCATTCGACCGTGTTTCCGAACGCGTAAAGCGTATCCATAATTCATTTGGTTGCGGTGGACCGGGTCGTTTTTACTTTTTTTTTTTTTTTTTAGCGGGCGGAATTCTGGCCGGGGAAAAAATTGGTGGAAAAAGAGGTATTGTCAGAGCTACACTGGGTCCCTATATCAGAGCTTACACTCAAATAATTAGTAATGTCCGCTTCCCCGGGGGTGGTTTGGGGATTGTGTGTGGGGGGGGGGGGAATCCAATAGCAATGGTTTGAATAGAGAACACCCCGCGGGGGTGAAACAGCCGCCATTTTGCTGGCGTCATATATTAAAATCGATTGGCGAAAAAACCACCCCGATCTCCGAACTACCAAATAACCCCCTCGCTCATAACCTCCCATTCCACAGTCCGCATCTCTCCACGCTTTGTTTTATTACAAATAAAAAATAAAACAGACTGCCTGAACTCCCATCTGTTTAGTATACCGTAAGAGTAATTTTATTTAGTTGATTGGGTTTGTGGTTGTATTTATCCTCCCCCCCCCCCCCCTACGGCAAGCAGAGGGACGATTTATTCATAGTATTCAGAGAAAAAACGAATAAATTATCATAGCCACCATTTCACCGCTGGTATTTTTCATTCTTTTTGCAAAGCGGATGAAAAAAATTTCAGAAATTTCCTGATGGAAATTTTTAATCCAAAAGAAAGAAATAATGACTCTTGCTGAATGCGTAATGGATCGTGTTTATCAGTGGAAAAATTCATTCGATATTTTATGTACAAATTAAAATAAAAAAAAAGGCGTTTTTTACAAGTTGTTGAACACTCGACCGAGTAATAATTTACGTGGAAAATGTTTTTAAAGCAAACTTAAGTTCACCTTCATTACCTCACCTTTGTTTTTAGTAGTTTCTACATTACATCATGCAACATAACTTTTTATTTTATTGGATTTACTTAAATAGCTCCACAGCTAGAGTATTATGATCAAACGAAAATAAGTACTACTTAAGAAAAAAAAAGTTCAAAAAAAAATATAAAAATAAATAATGAGATTAGATAGTTACCCGTTGAGGTTATAAGAAGTCAAAGAATGGACTGGATTCAGCTATCAAGGGAACACCCCAAGTGTCCGGAGCCGATTTTTATGAAACCTTGTATATATATATATATATATATATATATATATATATATATATATATATATATATATATATTAATCAAGTGAAAATAATAGATACGTATTTTTTTAAATCGGCCCAATCTCAAGCTTAAGGGGTGAAACCACCCTTCCAAAGTAAATCTTAAATATGCCAACAAGGGGAGTATACAGTGGTGGGGTCACTGATTTTGTAAAAAGATTGCCACACCACCATTTTTTATATGGTATGATGTGGAAGGAATATTTTTGTAGTGCTGGATAAATAAGTGGACTGTATGAATAATGAGTTGATAATTTAAATTTATTGAGTACAAATGAAGAGTGAAGGGGGGGGGGGGGAATTGCCAAAATCAGAAACATGTAATGGTTAATGGATCAATGGAATTTTGAAAGTTGTGGGGCTGATGAGGTTGAAACAATGGTGAGCTGATGAGGTGGTGATGAAGATGTTGGGCTGCTGGAGTTCCATGAAGTTAGGTACATTAAATAGGTACCTGGTGACTGGTGCCTTGTGAGATTAAAATATGGTACTCCAAGCTGAGTACTGCAAGTCTCCATGTGGCTTCATCTTCGGTCAGTTTGTGTCTTCTTCACCTCCATGGCCCGGTGGTTAGCTGACTTACTCGGTCATTTCTTTGGAAAAAGGATGGTCAAAAAAAGGCTTCATGTGCAATGAGAGCGGGTGGACTACGTTTTTCCCGACTTGACCGGGGGTGGTTCGCCCAGTTATCAAAGACGGCGCCACCGTTGGCAGAATTTAAAGAAGAAAAGCATCTTTAGGGTGGCAACCCTAAACAGATTTGGTCCTTTTTTTCTGGTGATTCTACATCGAAAAATATTCGACATGTGGCCGATCGATCGGTCCAATGCGCCTTAGGAGCCAAGAAATAAAATAAAATATGTTGAAAATGCTTTATTTTATACATCGAGTTCAGAAAATGATATCGACATGATTCTTTCACCAATTCATTTGTTTTAGAAAGTAGATTAAAGAACAATTCCAATCGTTAAACAATAATTTATATTTCGTCAAATAAATTCAAAAATATGCTTACGTTTGACGTAAACTAGCATTATACATTTTTTACACCAAAAATAATAGCATAATTAAAATCAGCACCCGAAGAAACTCTAATGAGGCAAATATGATCGAAAATAAAAATATTACTTTATCCTCTCCGAAAAAGACAAGAAGTCTCTCGGTATGGAGAAAAAAAGTGTTATTTTTCGTTTTCGATGTTATTTACCCCATTAGAGTTCCTTGGGGTGCTGATTTTAATTAAGGTATTATTTTTGGTGTAAAAAATGTATAAGATTACTTCAAACGTAAGCATGTTTTTGATTTTTTTTTTTTTTTTTTGGAAGGGTTGTTTCACCCCTTAAAGGTTCGATTGCGCCGATATAAAAAAAATGCGTATAGATTATTTTCACGTTTATTTAATATACAAAGTTTCATAAAAATCGGCTAGGGACCCTCGGGGATGTTCCCTTGTAATGTTATTATTATTATTATTATTAAATTTTAACGTCCATTTATTATTAACTACGAATTTTAGGACGGGTTATCTACAGTTTACCACCCTTTTCTAGCCAGGATAGGGCTGATGCCTTTTCTTTTTTCTGAAGAAATGCCACAACTCCTAGTGGGAATCGAACCCACGACCCTTTGGCACGGAGTGTTAAGTGCTCACGCCTTAACGCTCACGGCCACCGGGCCTCCTCCCTTGTAATAGAAAACGACAGATTTTTAGAAAAATCTATCTTTCGAACGTTTCGGCATTCTCTTTGGCTTCAATAAGGCTATGATTGCAATAATAGCCGATATAATAATAAGTAATGCCAAATGGTAATAATATTCCTAGAAATAAAATAAATTGGTAGACATTTATTGGTTATTTTATTTATTTATAGCCGTTACCCGGCGTGCCATGCTACACCTACTTTCTTCATATAGAAAACCTAAATAAATTAGAAACCAAATAAGTATTATTAAAATCTAATAACACGAATCTGTAACTGTTATGAACCCGTGGCCTCCCAACTGTGAGTCCTAGACGACCTTGACCTAACCTATAACACCCCCCGTATCAAGACATAGATGTATACCAAGTTTCGCAAAAATTGGTCTAACGGTGTGGATTTGTATAAGGGACAAACATACAGACAGACAGCTGGTAGACGTTTTTGACTTAGCCTACGACACTCCTCAGATTAAGATCCACATATGTACCGAGTTTGGTCAAAATCGGTCAAACGGTGTGGATTTGTATAAGGGACAAACATACAGATAGACAGCTGGTAGACGTTTTTGACTTAACCTACGACACTCCCCAGATTAAGATCTACATGTGTACCGAGTTTAGTAAAAATCGGACGAACGGTGTGGATTTGTATAAGGGACAAACATACAGACAGACAGCTGGTAGATTTTTTTGACCTAGCCTAGGAGATTTCTCGTATCAAGACCTACCATTATTCCAAGTTTGGTCAAAATCGGTCAAACGGCGTAGATTTGTATAAGGAACAAACAAACAGAAAAACAGACAGACACGTGATTTTTATATATATAGATTAATGAATTCAAAACGTGGGTATTTGCTCTATAAGTCAATGTGCGAACAAGGCTAACAATTATACAGAACAATAGAAAGATTACATACTAATATAAACAAAAAAATATACATAATTGGGAAGACTATTTATAAAATAGTAAAGTTCGGCATAAAAAATAAATTAATAAAAAAGAAAAGAAAAAAATATAAAATAATAAAACAAAAAAAAATAAATAACCAAATAAAAACATTAAAAATGAAAAATACATAGAAATTTCCATGTTAAAAAAATTATATCATATTAAAAAAGTTGACATTTCTTTAAAGTTTTGGACAATTATTGTGAGATCAAGAATTTTGAATTGAATTAAAATTGTGGTTATTTTTAGTATTACTATATTATACAGTAGAACTAGTATAATTCGAACGCCTAGGGACTCATGAAAAAGCTCGAATTACCCAAAATTCGAATTACAAAAGTGTCAGTATTTAATACCAAAGCCCTCCGGATGATGAGAAGTTCAATTCTAAAAAAAAAGTAAAAAATCGATCGATAGCTCCTATCGATAGTCATGAACTATCGATATATCGATAGTAACAATGGACTATCCCTATGCTAAGGGTACCGAAACAAATCAGTGGCAAGGTTGCAATGAAAGCACGCTAAAATGCAGGGAAGGAATTTAATTTCAGAATAGAAAGAACCTCTGAATTTCCCAATCACAATATACCTACTCAAACATTTTTTTTATCCGAAAGTTTTTTTAATACCTTTCAATACACCCCTACTTTTTCTTCCATTCTTTTCCATTCGCTTCCAACGAAAATGACAGCCGACGGAACTATGCGATAAGGATAAAATCAGCGAAGCCCGTGTCGCTACGGGCGAAAGTCCTGTTCCGATTTTTGCCGTCCATCCTCCGTGCCTTTGTATCGGTCGGACAGGCCGATGGCGTGCCGGGACAATGCCGTTCTCTCGATGCCTCAATAGGCATTGTTTCAACACTCCACCTCTGTTATCGGAACGGCTTCCTCCTCAAACTGCTGGGCTTATTGGATGTTTAGCGCTCGGGGTATGCGTTCCTTAGGGGAAGGCATTTGGAAATTTATGATTTTCGGCACTTTCCGAAGGGATTAATCTATTGAGGGTGCACTCGTGAAAGCGTGGCTCAAAAACAGTATATATATATATATATATATATATATATATATATATATATATATATATCGTTTGGAAACGTCAGCTTTTAAAAAATATTAGACTTTTAGTAATAATAACAAATTAATGAATAAATTATAATAATCACAAAAGTATAAAAACAAAATAAATTTAAGTAATAATATAAATTAAAATAAATAAATAATAGAAAATACAAGAATATTTTAGCAATTTCCTCCGAAGGAAAGTAGCTATTGAGGTTGCACTCATGACGGAATTTTTGAAAAATTTCTTCGAATCTTTATCGATCCTACCTAGTAAATACCGAAAATGACCCCAGTTCAAATTTTTATATATATGTATATATATATATATATATATATATATATATATATATATATATATATATATATATATGTGTGTATATATATATATATGTGTGTGTGTGTGTGTTTATGTCCGTTAACACGATGCAGGCCGGAGTTTTTGTTTTTTTCGCCACGAAACATGGTATGTTGTATTCCTCTATCAAACGATTGAACGAGTTCGTTAACCAACAAAATCGGTCGATCCGGAGGGGGGGGGGGGTTTACTCTGGAGCCAAAGTAGTTATTTGCCAATACCAGTCGTAATTTTTGTTATATTTCAACGAAACTCGGCATTCCTTCTGGTCAACTGAAGATAAAAATGTGTTGCAAAATTGAACTAAATCGGTTCATTAGGAGGGAAGGGTTTACCCAAAATTACTAATTTGCTCATACCGGTCGTAATTTCTGTTGTATTGTTACGAAACGCGTTATATTAGTTAAATTTGTTATATGTACCTGTATTATTTATTATCTACGTTTATAAATATAATGTCCAAGTAATTTAACGGTCAGTAAGAAGTACTGTAAGGTCGTTGGGTATATATAAATATCCTTTTATGTAAATATTCTCGTGCCCAGCAGTACCTAAGTGTCTTATGGTTAGTAGTTCGTTGCACTGTCTACATATTGGTATGTCCTGTTTAGTATTTAGGAGTCCATGGATTAGTAGTTAATGGCCAATTCGGAGTCGGGTTGAAACCACCTCTTCTCTCCGGTGTCCCATTCGTTTCATGTTATGTGCTGTTAAGTCTTAGAACGTTGGCTCATCTGTTTCTATATTCTGTAATGTGGTTGCTAACTTTAAAGACACATCATACATTACAGCTGACAGAATATAATAAACATCTAAAATTTCATTGACATTCTGAAAAATGAACCCTTAAAGCATATTTAGCTAGGCATAAAACAGATGACATGGTCCGGGTTCAAAATCTTGGCGAGCGAGTTATTTATTCTAAAAAAAGTTTTTGGAACTTCGTATATTTTCCTTAATATCTCGAAAACGGTTGAGAAACTTGTTAAGCGGAAGGTAACCATTCAAAAGCTTACTAAATGCTCTACAAAAAAGATTCTGAAGGAATTTTCGATTAGGCGATGTCAATCGGAGAAATAAGTGTTTAAAACTTCAAATATGTTTGTTTTGATCTTCTAAACGGGTTTTTGTAGTTGTTTAGCTTATCTTTTAGTTGGTTGTTTTTTTTTTTAATTGGAATTATTTTTAGAATTAGTACTTTAGTCGAAGAGTACAAGAAAATGTAAACATTTTGATATTTTTCAAATCATTGAACAGTAAGATTAGTATCTCTAGGAGTGGATGAAGGGTGCTGCCTGACCCTTTTTCTGTCAGGTAGAGGTGAGGGTCTGGGAGGACCTATTTGAGGTCATAAATTATTTCATCAAAGGTCTAACCAAAATTATAAGTGTTTCTATTTCAACCTTTCCAAGTGACATTAGGATTAAGAACTTTCTTCTTTTTTTTTTTTTGCTTATTATAAAATACTTATCCTTATGAATTTTGTCGCAGAATAAAATTATTTTTCATTTTCCCTTCCGACAATCTGCACAGCCCCTTCATAAGATCCAAAATATGGTTATCCAAAATAGAAAGCAGTGACAATTTGGTCCTAGTCTTTCCTTGTTAGAAGAAAACCCAACTAAACGCTCTCTTGTAACTATCTTCAGTTTTAATATGCAAATCGGTTGTAATAATTTCTCTAAAGTCAGGTGCGGTCATGCATCTAATGAGACATGACTCTCTATTCATTTACAGGTAGAATAAGTAGAGTTTGTCCACCTTTCGACGGCAGCTGCGCAGTGTTCCCTTTTATTTTAGACATCCAAGGACATGGTCACTCTCTCAAACACGAGGCAGGTTTAACTTATGGGAGAAATTCTGACCAATTACCATTGTAAATTACCATGTGTTAATGGTAATTTACACAATGCCTCCAGAAGAAATTAAAAAAAAAAAACAAAAAAAAAAAAACATTCAACCTATCTTCCGAATAATAGTCCATCTTTTCTACAACAAAAAAAAGGCTTACATTATTTCCATAAAAAATAAAACCAATCGTTTAAATGTGCTTTGTGATATATCCAAATCGTAGAACTTTTCAAGGGGTGCAAAAAACGTCTACAATAGGAAATTCGTTTTCTTTTTTTCGTGTTAGGCGGAAGGTCAATTAATAAAAACTTCACTATACAGTATCACCAACTTTATTCCGTCCCTACATGTTTCACACCTTTATTGGTGCCTCTTCAGGGGAAAAATTACATATATAAAACTTCCAGCCTCAATCTGAGGAGGATAACCTTCCACCAGTACGGCCACGTCTAGAATGATCATGGTCTGAAAGAATCCAAAATGGCGAAATATAATCAGCTGATCCATAATCGATTTGTCAAACATTTAAAATTTAAAATTAATTTCCAGAAGAAATATAGTCTTAAAAATTAAAAACATCTTCCCACCTTCTAATTAAAACATATTTTTACCTTTTGTTAAATAAATTAATAAAAATCGTATTCAAATGTAATATTTCAGTTTTTTTATTTACCACTTTTTTCCTATTTTTTATGATATGGATATTTTCCTTAATTCTTCTTTTTATTCTATTTCTCTCTTTACAGCATGTGTGAACTTTTTGCTGAAGGTAGCCAGTATCTCAACATAAATACGAAATACAGGATTATACCATCTCATATGAAGACCTAGAAAATGCGTTAATGAATCTAAATTTTTAACCCATGAATTAGTGCATTTTCATTATGACTAATATTTAAGCCTCTAATAATTTTGATACTTTTAACCCTGGAATCACAATATGATAAAGCTGTTACAAATCCTACCACGTGGGGTCATATAAGACCCCATCTAGTCTTTCGTAATTCTGTTACAAATTTGGTGTTAGGTTTCTCAAATGCTACTTTAAGATGACTACAATGTATAATATAACAATTTATAACCAAAAAATCTTATTTAATTGTGACATGGGGGAGTGGGAAATCAAACATCAAAATACCACAAATTTAGACATAAGTTTATTTGAATATTGGTCATCTGAATATCAACATTAAATATAACGTTTTCTCCTTTAATATTTTGTCTTTATGACTGCTTGAATAAAAAAATATTATTATATTTAAAATTGGTTTAAAAAGAAAAAAAATATAGTGACTTGAATGTATGCATATTATAATGATCAATAAATATAAATATTGTTATTCATTTATACACTTTTCAGATATAGATTGCCTGTGTTCAGCACACAGACTCTTATTACACTTTGCACAATCTTTACAGGTTTCCTGTCTTTTTTTACAATCACAATCACCACATTGTAAATATGGCTATTATTTTTTTCACTCGTATCAGATACTTCACTAATTTCACCGTCTTCACTATCCAAAACGTCTCCAAACTCTGTGTTTTTCTCTTCTGCAATTTGCTTAAGCAACTCATTGCGAATTTCATCTTCAATGCAAAATAATTTATCGTCAGACATACTAAATTCGATAAATAAAAATATTACATACGATCACAGGGATAGGAATGAGAAAAGCCTGGCTCTCTATTATGATCACCTTGTCATGACAGGAAGGTACAGGATCGGACATGTTTAACAGCTCGAATGTGTAGGGTGGCCCCACGTTGTGATTCCAGGGTTAATTTAAATACATACATCCTCGACATATAATAAAATATACACTTAAAATCAATTCCTGACCTTCTAAAAGGTCAGAAGAATTTGAATTGATTTTTCAGTGTGTTTATTGTCCAAGATACGAAACACAAAATAAAGAAATAAATATTATAAGGAGATAAAATGAATACAAGATCTTATTTTCTGATATTGGACAGAAACTCTAACAAAATATTCCAGTAACCTAGAAACATGCTTATTGGTGCTATTTATACATTTTTTTTCTTAATAATATTGGCTTTATAGGGAACACCTAGTTTGACTTAAAAAGAAAACCCCTTTCACATCTGAAACCAGTTGCTTTACAAGGCTGTTCTTATGAATCATACAATTTTTGTTCTTGTTCGCTTTGTTAGGACATTCAAGAACAAACCGTGTAGACAATCCTTTGCGGGAAGTTCAAACCTACTCGGCTCGCATGAAACATTGCTATAAACCTTTTAAGCGAACCCACACCTCAAAGGTCACTCCAAGAATGGAGACTCAGAGATCTGTAAGGAAATTGCCCTGTTATTCGCTAATAACAAGCCAAGATATACCTTTAATGGCCGAGGAATGATAGGTGTTCACCAAGGGTACTACAATAGGTCCATTGGTCAGTTAGTCCTAATAGGCAATATGAAACACAATGGACAATACTGACCGACACATGGTCTCCGTTCCTTACCGGACGGCAGATGATGTCCGGCACGTGCCCGGGAGATAATTATCTCACGGAAAGGCATATGTTTGCCCTTAACCATCACAATTAAGAATTGGTAGTTACCTCAAGGTGGCGAGCTTTCAATATTCAACGCGCAGTATTTGCGGCTTGCTGCGCACGTTATACCGCAACGCTGAAGAAAAAGCGTAAACTTTACAACGCAACAGAAGATGCTGAAGCATATTATTAGTGGTTTTACAACAGCATCTTTAATGAAATTATTCTTCGAAACAACATCCAAAAGTGAACGTATATTTTTGTTTAATTGTTATTTTACAGTAAGGCGGAACTTCCACTGGAGGGAATATCAAAGGACAAAGCGATTAGCATTTCAAGAGACTGATCCAGTCGCGTTATCTATGCTATGTCTTGATACAATAGAGAGATGTTTTTTTTTTAGACAAAATCCCTGATTATGGGCCTCCAATTTGAAATGGGAGAGATGAAACAATTTTGTGGAAACTTCCGTTGTTTGTACACTTTACGATACTTAGAGAAACCCTATCTATCCATTTTGTTTTGATGATCAAGATGTATGTAATTATTTATGTGTACAGCATACTCCGAATAGTGTCCAATGCTCCTTGGTTCGTAAGGAACAGCCAGATCCATAGAGATTTGGAGGTTGATCCATTTTTCACTCACATGGAAAAGCTAGTGCGAAGATACCAACCACCAAACTCTTCCAGACTCCAGCATTGCCTCCTTTTGTCAGCTGTGTTCTAATAAAATTATCTCAAATAAAAAACAAGCTTTACCAGGATATTCTAAATCTTTAAATTTTACCTGATAAAAAAATCATGTTGTTTTGTATGGGTCCAAATAAAATTTTGTTGTTGGTTTGTTTATATGTGTATATATAAATATATACACACTTTTGGCTACTCATTCTCTCACAGGCTTAGAAATGGTCAGACTGTGATGAAATATGGTGCAAAAAGACTATGTGCGATTAAAAGGTTAAGTGTGTTAACCAGCAGAATCCTGTTTTTGGGCGAACTTTTTCCCCCAAAAAACCCTTGCTCTGGCGAATTTTCGTTCGTAGGCTTCCAGGTACACTTTGTATAGCTTCTCTAACGTAAGGAAACGATTGAAATAATTTTCAAGGCGATATATGTAATCGTTTTCGAGAAAAAGCCGATAAAACTCGTTTGGGTACTTTCTTGTTGTTGGAAAATTTCTCCAGACGTTTGACTTTCATCTAAACAAAGATATTTAAATTTAGCTTGCGTGTGGGTTTAAGGAAATATTAGGAAACAAAACCTTTATTAACAGAAATGAACATTTTTGGGATCTTCCTATATTTTCGTTAACATCTCTAAGACGGTTGGGAAATCGTGGTATATGGACAGTAACCATTTGAAAGCTTAATAATTATTTTATTCTGAAGCCTACGTGCACTTTCACTTCATTAACGAATTAAAAGCAGTTTTATTTTAAGGAAATGTTTCAAAATAGTACCATTGTGTAGGAAAGAATTCACAGTAGTAGGTACACGTTAATACGATCGGATGTAAGTTCATGGCATTTGTAAGCTTGAATTGCACTTATTGCAATTAGCCTTCTCCACGCTAATTTATGCACATTCCTAATTGGCGCTTGCGTAATGATACACACGCAGTTGTCGCTAGCGTTAATTGTCGCTAATTGTAACTATCGTAAGCTGCAATTGAGGTCATGTTGGTAAATTCCGCACGTTTCGTTGTATGCCTTTCGGCATAGTGTGACACTATATGAGGACCTTGGAAGAGAAAGGGTGAATCCCGAAATCCGGATGTTGGGAAATCGGAGTCAAAGTTCTGAAAGTGTTTGAGGATAGCAAGGGCGAATGTTTACTCTATGGAATGCTGATTCATACACCTGATTGAAAAAGCCTTCAAACAACTTTGAACAAAATGCTAAAAGGGAAGTTTCAGGCGCGGGATTTGCCCTTGATCATCTAGGAAAATCGGACATGGTATTTTTCGTAGATGATGGTGCTTTTCAATTTAACACGAATCTGTGGGAGAACTAAAGGCGAAGCACCGTATTGCATACATCTTTCTGGCTCAGAAAAAAATATTAAAAAAAAAAAAAAAAATCAGATTCGCTCTTTCTCTTCCCAGGTCCATTTTTGATTTTCTAGTATAATGTACATATCATGTGCAATATTATTTATTTATTGAAATTTTAAATTCCATTATTATTAACTAAGGATTTTGGGACGAGTAATCTATAGGTTACCACTCTTTTCTAACAAGGATAGGGCTGATGCCTTTTCTTTTTTCTAAAGAAAAGCCACCACCCCATCGTGGGAACCAAACCCGCGAACCTTGGGACGGAGTGTTAAGTGCTCACGCCTTAACACTCACGGCCAACGGGCCTCCTATGTTCAATATAAAAAGCTTTGTAAAGAGTGAATCGCTCGTTTGTGCGCTCTATAAAATTAATAAATAAACAATATAAAAAGAAATAAAAATTAACCTATAAAATGTATTCATAAAATATAAAGATGATTGTATTTAGTTGCTTAATATTAGTTAGTAAGCTGCATTGGCTTACAAAGAAAAAAAAGTCCAAGCCTTTCTTATAATGCAGTCAACAAGTTGAAGTAACAGATTGCAAATTGAGAAGTAAACTTCACTTTGCGGTTAAAAAGTAAGTCTGCTGTAGACTAAATTACTTTCCCCTAAACCGGTATTATTGTTTTATTCTAAGTAAAAGAAAATGAACCGGCTCCCCCTTTTTGGTTTACACCCCTTGCGGTTTTTTTTCATCCTAAACATCTTTTTTGTACTGTTTTGAAAAACGTTATAAATGACACAAATATATTCCTTTATTCTGGACCTGGGATTGCAGTTCTACCAGTGTGGACTTCTCGAACTCCTGAGATCGCCTACTGCTTGTGCACCGAAAATATTATTTTGAATCGAAATTGGGATTTCATATTGTTTATAATTTGGAGTTATCTCCCGAGCGTGCTGTGGAGTATTTAATCAGATAACGCTACAGTATCTGTTCCTTGTAGTATGGACGATTAAATTTCTTAGGTTGTCCCATAGACGGAGACGAATATCTTAAGATTTGGAAATCTTGATATATTCCACGCCGCGTAAGAGACAACCTTGAGGCCCGAGTTGAACTGTACAGTCCGTCGAATTAGAATGATAAAACCAATAGATTAACTGTACAGTCCAATGAGGCCGGGACTGTGCAGGCCAAACCTGATGTGACAAGAGGATATTTGCTTCACGTTAAGTCGGTCTTCTATAACTGTACTGTGCAGCCCCTGCCTTGAGGTTTATTACCTAATCGTGGGCGTGGTAGATCCGTACAGTCCAAACATTGAGGCCAAACTGTCCAGTCTCTGCCTTGAGGTCTGAACTGAACCTGTATGACCACCTTTAGCTTCTAGTATTAGTGCTTGTTGTGTCATACTATGATAAATTAGTATAAACTTTTGGGGGGAAATATTGAATGTAGAATCTAATTTTTTGCGTGAGATAATTCGGTTTTTGAGAATAGATGGTCGACCGCTGAGATTTTCAGAGTGGAGAGTGTCACTTTTCGGTCATGAGAGCTTCTAAAAGTACATTTTTTAAAAATAATCCGAATTTTATAGCTAACATCTCGGCTTAAACCTCAATTCGTCATCAGGGCTCTTAGGAGAAAAATAACTGACCAGGTTGGAAGTCACTACACCACTGGAGTATTGCTGTTCAATGACGTACCAATTTCCAAATTAATCAGTTTTGCCTCTCATCGTAGCCTTGGCGGTGGCTTGAATTCAAACCGAAACGTTGGAAATATGATTGTAAAAGCTATCATGAGCAAACTTAGACAATCCCCAAATTGGATTTATGAATGTAATTTGTTTCTTAAATACTTGAAGTAAACTTCAAACCTACCTTACTGATATCGAAAAATGGGTAAGCAAATGGAGGATTCAAATGAACCCAGAGAAATGTACGCATGTGACTTTCACCCTGCGACGAGCTGAGTGCCCTCCTGTAAAAATCCACAATATCCCAATACCCCAATCTAACGAGATTCGATATTTAGGGTTCCACCTCGACAAGCGACTTACCTGGAAAACACAAGAGACAACTTAACAAACGCTTTGGACTTCTCCAACGACTTACTGGAACTAAATCAAAACTTGCCACAAAAAACAAACTGTCAACATACAAGACCGTAATAAGACCGATATGGACATACGGGATAGAACTCTGGGGATCAGCTAAGCCATCAATTATAAACATTACCCAACGTTTCCAATCCAAAGTCCTCCGTAAAATCCTCAACGCCTCTTTCTACGTCTCAATCTTGACTATCCACCGAGACACTGATATACCCTTGGTCCATGATTTAGCCAAATCCCGATTCCTAATTTTGTTTCTCTAAACTCCCAGCCCACCCCAATCCTCTTGGCAGATCTTCCAATGTTATTCCTGATAATCCTCCTCGCCGCCTCCGCCGCCATTGGTCACGAGATAACTTATTCCAAGAAATTGTGTAAATATTGTAAATAGTGTATATAGTTCAACCAATTTTGCATTAAAATAAGATTAGTCCAGAACTGTCATAGGGAGTAGCAGTAATGTCTGCCTTCTCCCCTCATCTCATCCAGTGTGTTGCTATTGTATGAACAAATTCACTTATTGTACATATTTGTACAGATTGTAAATTACCAATAAAAGAGAAATTAGATTGAAAAAAAAATACTTGAACTAATGTGCAAATTATGCAACCCCTCAGAAAAACTCAAGCAAAAATATCCTATGGAAAACGACCTTGACTGTGTCTCCCACGATAAACCGGACTTGAGGAACAATGATGATGACCTAGACACGTCTAGGTGGGGTCTAGGAGTGCCTTGCTCTGCCTAGTTTCCGTGGGTCCATCTCCTAGACGAAGAGGGTCACCAGATGAACCTAACAAAAAATCCGTTGGCCAAAGACCGGTCCCGTAATCAAGAGCCAATTGTTGTTGTGGCTGAGGAGGTGCAGGTGCCACGGGTCGGTGGGGAGAGCTGCTTACCACGCCAGTAGTCCAGGCATCTTCTCCTGTGGCACTTCTCGGCACACCAAGGTAATCATTCTTATCAGTAGAGACATTTATGTATTTTGACGTTTGTGAATCGTACAGATTTAAAAACAAGTCCATATAACTACAACACAAAACCATCCAGAAGATAAGGATAATCGCACAGGGCTTGGAACAGGCCATTCACTACACACTCAATCTTCAGCGATTACTATTCCAACGAAACGAGAATAAACAACGCATAATTTATAATATACAACAACATTATAATATACAACATACGATTCAGCCAAACATTTTTTGAAATGATCGTGAGTGAGTAATGATTGGCCTCTTGAATGCCTTGCAATATACCGCTTATGTCCCTCAGGCCAGAGGTCGTGAATTCGATTCCCACTAGGGGTAGTGTCTTTTCTTTCGTCATGAAAAACAGTTAGCCTTATCCTGGCTCTAAAAGGGTGGTAATCTATAGGTGAGTCATCCCAACAAATGCCTAGTATGCATATGTGGACGTAAAAATGTAAATAAAATTTTAACCCGAAAAACTGTCAATACTACAGAGCATTGATTAAATAATAAATTAATATATCTCTAAAAATCAAGCAAATTCTTCTTAGGCACATTCCGTCTTATGCAGTCTGTAAGTATATGTTAGCGCGGTTCCTCCCTCCCCCATAGGGAGAAATCCCGCTTATAAGGTTGATCTCATGACGCAATCCAGAAGTGCCGACTAGAAAATTTTGCGTTTCAGAACCCCTGGAGGCCGAAAATGATGTTGGTTCAAATTTGTATATATATATATATATATATATATATATATATATATGTGTGTGTGTTCGCTCTCTAGGTAGAAGACGAAAGGTCCGATTTTGATGAAATTTGGTAAAAATACGTCGTCCAATTTGAAAGGTCAAGTTCGTTAACCAGCAAAATCCGTCCACTGGAAGATGGCGTTTGGGGCGAAATTCGCGCAAAAAAAATCGTAACGCTTACGTTTTTGAGTTCATAAGCTTGTAAGCAGTCGTTTTATAGGCTTCTTGGGCTAGGAAAACGAATGAAACCATTTTCAAGGCGATAGCTTTAACCGTTTTCGAGAAAATTGGAAAAATAGTTTTTGAATACCGTTTTTGTTTTGGGTACTTAGAATCATGGGGTTCAGTTGAAACATTTTCTGCATGTTCTACTTTCATTAAAACTAATATGTTGAAATTTGTGTTACGTTTGGAGTTAAGGAAGGGTTAGAATAAAATATTTTATTAACAGACATAAAAAGTTTTGGTAACTTTGTATACTTTCCTTAATATCTTGAAAAAGGTTGAGAATCTTTGTAAACGAAAGAATACCATTAGAAAGCTTTCTAAATGCTCTACAAAAAAGGTTCTAATGAAAGTTTTGATTAGACGATGTCAATCGGAGAAATAAGTGCTTAAAACATTAAAGTAATTGATTTCGCTTATTCGAACTGTTCTTTTTGTCTGTTTTTATTCCTTGTTATTTTTTGATTGCTTATAGTTGGATTATGTATTTGATAATAAATCAGGTCAAGAAAAATAAGAAAAACAATTTAATCTTAGAGATATGGATTTCCAAGATATAGCTTTTCAAATGCCTAGCGGGGTCCTTCCTAGGGCGGGGACCCATCCAGGTAAGATCGTAAATAAGACCTTTCTTGAAAGTAAAGATGGAACTGTCAACTTTGTTCCTCCTCTGCCTCCCGGCACTTTCATTGCTGACGAAGGCTACCAATGAGTAGCCAAAACGTCCTAAATATAGATTTTTTAACAAAAATCGTATTGAGGTTTCTTTAGCCGAATCCCAACCATTCCATCTTTACTTATCACCTCGACGGCTAACTATCTAATCTTCATGCTTTCTAGAAATGTGGACCCAAAATAATAACAGCTTCTATTTTAATCATTTTAAATGAGTCTAGGGATAAGAACGGAACCGCGCTAAGATGATGCAGTTCCTGCGAGTCGGACTTTTTTATTGTCAATTCAGTATTACATATTTCACAGAGTGGTTTATCTTGTCTTGTCATTAAGTACTGGTGAATAAGTCTTGAATGGCCAATCCTGAGTTGAGCTATTACCACCTCTTCCTTTTATAGTCTGTAGTTTGTTGTCTGTATGAGTCGTCCAAGAGATTTCCTAGTATTCCAACTAATATTCTTTGTAGTTCTGCTTAAATCCTGATGTGAGATTGTTTCTCCGCCTATTCGTGCCAGTACTGCAGCGATTTTCGCGTGGGTTTCAGAGATTAAATATTTCCCTAGGCCCATGACTAGGTCTTAAGTATTTTTGAGAGTTAAGGATAAGAAGTGTATTTATTTTTTGTTTCTTGATGTGGGCTACGTGAGTTTGTCTAAATAACAGAGCCTATATTAAAAAAAATAATATATTTTTAAAAAATAACTAAGCATATTACATTACAATACTACAGAAGAAGCAAAAAAACGTTTGCCTAAGGAAACTTTTAACCTTTTCATTCATTCTCCTGTGCACACGCTACCTCATTCCGTCTTCTGGTTCTGAACTTCTCAAAGATATTCACTATTTGTCACACGAGGTGATGGATATTCTGGTAAGGTCTTTTATAGTATTTTGTCACATAGGTCTTCCAGCCTTTCGAGAAAACAGTCAATATGATTGCGTTTGCATCGATATTAAAAAAATCTTGTATTTCTGAGTTCTACGAGCACCAGCAAAGAACAGGCCTGAAATATATTAAAATCAAAACTAAAATATTTCTTCCCCATGATATCTGAATTTGTTGCTTATAATAATGTATTAATAGCCTGAAATTATTATTATTTTACTTACCTAAATATTAATACGCTTGATCTTGTACATGCGTCGTATATATAAATTTCAATCAGCTGATAGCTAAGAAGTTTTAGAAAAATATGAAAAAACTCCTATAATCTACAGGCCTATTTCGTTGTCAAGTGGTCTCGGCCAAGTATTTGAATGGATGTTGGATAAAATAGCAGGAAATTGAACAAAGTACTAGCAAATGAAAAGATCATACACTACACTACATGACTCAAAACACTAATCTTTATTATTAATATATTTATTAAAAATGAATATACGCCGGCTTTCACATAGGACCTAGAAAAGCTATTTGATCTAGAATTGAGAAGATTGGTCATTGGTCAATTAAACTTAAATTTAGGCTTCCAATTAGACATTTAGAGTAAGCATGGACTTGTAATTTTCGGATGTTTTTTTGTAATATTAGGGATCACCTCAAGGAGGCGTTCTAAGTCCCACACTACTTAAATTAGATCAGTAACTATTTCTCCATAATGTATTCATACTGTTCGTATTCGTAATCTGTTCATCTATATTGGGTCAAATGCATTACCAATAAATATATATATATATATATATATATATATATATATATATATATATATATATATATATATATATACTAGCTGACCCGGCAAACGTTGTTTTGCCATATAAATAATTTCCTAGTAATTTCTAGTGTAGAAAAAAAATAGCTTACTTATTGTAAGTATGTATGTATGTTAGAATGTGTATATTGTATGTATGTAAGAATGTGGTATATGCGTGAAATAAGCATGGAGCGCTGTGAACGATGAGGGAATATAAAAATAACAAAAGGCAAACATTATTTTTAAGTTATTATAATTTATTCCTTAAAATTATATATCATTAATTAAACAATTACGACAGTAACACTATTAAACAATATCAATCTCTTAATGCTATAGCGTGAACAATATTTTTTGTTAGTCCATCTTTAGCTAACACAAACAAACTGGATGGTTTACCCACTCGAGAGCATGCCACGTATAATTGTCCGTGTGAAAAACATGGTGTTCTCAAATCTAATCCACAAACAGACATCGTTTGACCTTGGGATTTGTTGATAGTCATTGCAAATGCCAATCTAATGGGAAACTGAATACGTTTGAATTGAATTGGCACATCTGTAGGTATAATAGGAATCCGTGGTATGAGTATATTTTCACCTCTGAACTTGCCATTTAAAATCCTGAGAACTTTCTCGTTCTCATCCCTACTCCGTGCTGTTTACTGGGTCAGAAGTGACACCTGTAGACATCTGGCGGAGATAACTAATTAAATGACGATTGATCAGTTTTCGACCGGAGAGGAAAAATGATTAAATTACTAAAATGGCTATTAAAAAATAAGGGTTGATCGTAGAAGGGTGAAAATTGAGGATTGTATGTATTTTTGTATGTTGTATCATAAAAAAATAGAAATTAAAAATTTTGTCTAAAAAATAAAAAAAAAATTTAGGGGTGGACTACCCCTAACATTTAGGGGGATGAAAAATAGATGTCGGCCGATTCTCATAGATACCGGATAAGCACAAAAAATTTCATCAAAATCGGTCAAGCCGTTTCGGAGGAGTATGGCAACGAAAACTGTGACACGAGAATTTTATATATTAGATATATATAATAACAGACGTACAGAAATTTAGCAGAATATTTTTTAGCGTGTGAAACCATTTTTAACAAAATATCCTAAACTCTTTCTGAGAAAATGTGGAAAAATTAGAGTTTTATTATTCTAAAACGAAACATATGTAACTTTTGGTTACCATTGTAAATGACGAAGTATTAAAAAAAAAATGAACAGACGAGCATTTCTCACCATTTTGTTAAATACAATGAAAACTGTTGACAAATCTTGACACGTAAATTGCGATCATTCGAAAACCTAATAAATTTCCTTGAAAATAATTTTCGGGTGTAAATTCCACACCATAATTAGAGCAAACCAAAAGTAAAAACAATCAGACCGCCCACATATAAATATATATATACACAAAAATTCAGTACAAATTAAAAATAGTCACGTCCTATTAAATACTTATGTAGGTATATGAACTAATGCTCTATCGATTTAAATACCAGATAACATTTCTTATCCTGAGTTTTATGTACACGACGGGCCATAAAAACGTTAAGTGGGCCAGTTAAGAAAACATATATGTACATTTTTATGTCCTTATGACCCAAACACGCAAAAGCGATTAATTATTATTTTATTAGACGCCTCCAAGAATTTATTACAGTCATAAATTGAACCATTTTGTTATGCTTTAGGTGATCGAAAATTACTATATTTACATTCCTTCGACGCCGCAATCCGGAACAACTATCAACAAATGTTATTATTTTATAACCCTTAGAAACCGGAATAATGTATAAAAAGAATAACCTTTAATATTAAAATAATTTATAAATTAATCTTAAATGTCAATAGATATGTTTAAAACTGAATAATTCATCATCAAAGTAACAATACTCCATTATAATTTCCCTATTTATTTTTCAAAACTTATACTTTCAATGAAATCTATAATTTTAGATGGGCCCATTTATATGAAATCACATTGTAAATAAATGTGCTTAAAACTAAATGAAAGTTTTCACAAAAAGAAAGAATACACCATTTTATTTCCTTCATTTTTTTCTACTACATATTTCTATGTAGGATTATATTTCTCTATTGCACTAGTATACGGTTAACACGAGTTATGCTGTTGAGCATTCTCTTACTTTTTGCTTAGATTTTAGTTAATATTAAATTCTTGTATTATAAAATTTGTTTTAGAATTTGAGTTACTAGAACGAATAATGCTTAGAAATCTTATCTGGTATCAGGAACAGATTGTAATTTTCTTCTTAATAAAGAAATAAAACACAAAAAAAAAGATGTTTTAACAATGAATATAACAAAATATGCCACTGAAGCTTTTGCAAAGAACGAGGTGAAGGATATCCTGGTTAGGTCTTCTATACCATTTTGTCACATAAATCTTCATCCCCTTGCATTTTTGAGTTCCACGAGCACCAGCATACGTAAAAAAAAAAAAGCAGGCCTGAAATAGATTGTAACCAAAACTGAAATATTTCTTCCCCCATGATATCTGAATTTGTTGCTTATAATTATGTATTAATAGCCTGAAATAATTATTATTTCACTTACCTAAATATTTATACGCTTGATCTTGTACATGCGTCGTATATATAAATTTCAATCAGCTGATACCTAAGACGTGTTAAAAACAATCTGTTCCTGATATCAGGAACAGATTGTAATTTTCTTCTTAATAAAAAAATAAAACACAAAAAAAAAGATGTTTTAACAATGAATATAACAAAATATGCCACTGAAGCTTCTGCAAAGAAACAATTCACCATTAGAGTTTTTCTATTTGTCTTAAAAAAAACTATCCCCAGTATTTCTGAAGACGAAAATGCGTTCAAAACTTAATGAAGTTTCCAACCATAAGAGAATACACCATATATATATTTTCTCCATTTTAATTCGACAACACATCAAAGAAATAAGAATGGTATCAGTAATTGTAAAGAAATCCATAATTCTAAGTAAGCAAATTTATGTATACAACCAAAATCAAATAAATCCTTTTAAAACTGAATATAAGTTCCACCAAAGAAAAAATAAACAGTTTTACAGTTTCTCCAATCTTCTTACAAGAGTAGCCCTCGTTCGAATGGAAAAGACTACTTATTCTTCTAAGGGAGTCGAAAAATGTATTTTCTTCAACATTAAAACCTAGTTGGGGATGCCGACGAATTATTTCCCCTCATAGTTTTACGAAAACCGAGAAGGGGCGTGGATTTGGACTGTTGAAATTCGTCACCAAAGCCATGAATCAGATAGACTCGAGATTAAAGGCTCTAAATCTTGGCCCTTAAGTAGCCGTGGTTAGATAAAAGCTCAGGGTTTGGCCCTTTTAATTCACGATGGAAACTACTACGAAACACGCCATCACAATCTAAAAAGCTCCTACTTAAGTTACATTCTGTGTCAAGCCTTTCCTTGTTAAAATTCCCTTTTTTAAGCTAGCAATTTTCCCCTACTTAACGAGAAATACTGCTCTGGACATGTTATATGATAAAGATTCTTTTATAGAGATTCGGTATTAAATAAATAAAAAGGAAACATATGGCAAAAACACAGAAATCTGACGCCTTGCTCGGTTATATGATTTGCTACGAATATATATTTGCATCCCCAAATAAGCAGGATAAATAAATGATAAAACTCACAGAGGTAACATCCCAGATCGCAGATAAACAATCTGCTTAAAATCATAATTATATACAAAAAAAAATTTATTTATTTATTTTTGTTGCTTTATTATTTTGTTAAACGCATAACGTTCATGTTGACATATATATTGCAAGCAGAGCAAGTGGCAGTGCGCAATTAACATAAATGATAAATTATTATCCAATTATCTCCTATGTTTTCAATGTTATTTTTTTTTTAATTTTTTTTTTTTTTAGGGTACTTCTATTTTTACGTTATAATTAGTTGTATATGCAATACTTATAAATGTATATGTAGGTGTGTAACTACTTGTAAAATTGGCTGCATATGCATAATTCCAATTGCATTTTTTTCTTTATGATTGGATCTTTATGTAAAAATTATATAGATCAAATCGCCTAGGTACCGGTTGCTCATCAATAAATAAATAATATTGTAATATTGTAAGAATAGACTATCTTACTCAATTGAACCAGAAAATTTTGGTTCAATTCCTCTGCTATGAAAATGAATCATTTTTTCCTCCTTTTGCCTAGATGTGGAATACTTAATAAAACATTTTCTTTAATACAAAAATGGATTATCTTCTTTTTATTATTTTACACAAGTAATAAATAAATAAAAAGTGCAAAGATACAATATTTTAGCAATGAGCGAAGGAATCGAAGTTAACTCAAAAACAATTTTAGAACTCATTGGCAATTTATTAGACCAACCAGATATCCCCATAATACATGAAAGCCGTAACAAAAGTAATCCGCAGCAAGTAAACCTTATGCAGTATATATATATATATATATATATATATATATATATATATATATATATATATATATATATATATATATACTCTCTTAACTTGACCTCGTCCACATATATTTTTCCTCTTCATTTAATAAAGGCCTTATAGGTCAGCAAATTGTTTCAAAACTTCATTCAAAACATTTTATTTATGTCGACTAGTTTCTGGCGGACTTGGCCTCTATTCACAGTTTTCTTTCATTTGGCCTCTATGAAGAGAGGGCAAGTTTTCTAGAAACTAGTCAACATCAATAAAATGGTTTAAATGAAGTTTTGAAGCAATTTTGTGACCTATAAGGCCTTTATTGAAAGAAGAGGATGTATATATTCGTGTCATTTAAAGACATTAAATGACATGTCTTTTAACACACACATGTGTGTGTGTGTGTGTGAGCGTGGTTTTGTCAGGAGAGGCTTCAAAATTGAAAATAAAGTCTTTATATGAAATATCTTACAATTCACACACAATAACGATTTTCATCTTGCAATAAAAAAAAAATTATTATTTATTACTGTCGCAATTTGTCATTCTTTATTTTGTTATATTCTATACATTAAATTATGAAATCAATTGTTTGGTTTGATTTAATTATTTATTTTATTTTATATTAATGTTATTATTAATTTTTTTTTAATTTTAATTTTTTTTTCTCATTTATTTTTTTATTTATTTTTTTTCTCATTTATTTTTTAATATTTTTTTTCTTTTTCTTTTTTTGAAATTGAATATATTTAATTCATGTTCTTTACCCTTTATATAGTTTTAATTGATTATTTTTATGTGAGCAAATCGCCTTGCCGTTGTGAAGCTCCGTGAATTAATAAATAAATAAAGAGATTAAGTTTTCCTATTTTTCAACCATTCTAGGTTACCAACAAAATAACTCCGTATACAATTTTTACCTAGCTCAGCTTTATTATCCCAAATTCATTTCAGACCTTAGTTTCTTTCAGGGATGTTATTTTGTTATATTCGTTGAATGCCTAATTAATATCATATATTTAAAATATTTAAATTTATATATAAAACGCAATATTTTCAGCCCATTTTTTCACAATTAGTGACTTACTGAAATATGGCCACAAACAATTCCAAAAGCCATATTTAAGTCTGATTATGAAACAAGGACATTTTGATTTTGAATCTCTCCTATCGTGTCCTATTGGAGAAAAATATGTAAACATTAACCGCACATAAGAAATAATGTTAATACTGTTAATTGGATTAATTAAAGTGCCTGATTGATTATAAACGATTATCCTGCATTTATAAAGTCATTATATAAATAATAAGATAAATTAAAATTCACCTGTAATTATTGTTGCTTAATAATAACTCCAATTATCGTCTGTTAGTTTCTATACTTAAATTCTTTTAAAAGCAATTATTAGAATCTCTAACAGAATGAATAAAATTAATGTATTATAACAATTAAAGGGAAACAATAATTGGGAGATAATTAAGGGTTTGTCGATGCGCCGTTAAAAAATGAAAAAAAAATAATAAAAATAAAAACATAAAAATAAATAAATAAATAAAAATTATGGGTATATCATCTTATAGTTAAGCATTAATTCAAAAGAAATATAGTTTAATCAGTGAAGGATTAGTAGTACAAAATTCCGTAATATAATAGGGAACATGAAAATTAATAAATAAGAAAATTTACAAGATTGTCATGATATTTAATAAAACTACATTTTTTTAAACATAAATGTATTATTAATGCCAACGTTTCGGCTTAAATTTCAAGTCTTCATCAGAGCTATGAGTTGAAGAAGAACTAGTGATGTAGTGATTTCCTTACGGATCCGTTTTTCCTACACAGCAAGGCACTGATGAAGGATTAAAATTCAAACCGAAAAGTTGGAAAAAGAGAAAAAAAAAAAAAAAAAAAAAAAAAAAAAAAAAAAAAAAAAAAAAAAAAAAAAACGGTGTAGCAATAACTTGCGTCGCCGAAATATAACATTTTCCACTTTAACAATGACGAAAAAATGCTTTTTTTATTTGTGTGTTATTGGGAAAAAACTAGAGCCCTCAATTAGACGGATTATTTAGGCTATGTATTACATTATATTGACTCGCCTACAATATTATACTTGCCTATTAATTCTATAGATATTTTTGTTTTTTTACTTATTTCCTTTGTTTTACTATTATTTTTTATGGATATTTCTGGTTGTTAGTAATTTTCTTTTCTTAGGCTACTATTGTATGTACATTTTTGTTCATATACTATTTTCATTTATTTGTCTATTAATTTCAGAAATATTCCTCTTGTTAAACCTTGTTTTTTATTATTTTTACTAAAATTAAGTTTTTCTAAATATTTGTGCTAATTATACACTTTTCTATCATTCAGTGATTAATTTGATTAATATTTCTGTTTACGTACTCATTTCCTTATTCGGTAATTAAATTTATGAGTACTTCTGTTAACATATTTTTTTTTTTTTTAATATTAATCATCTATTAATATTAGAAACATAGTATCTATTTGTATACTAGTTTATTTTATTCGGGTTTTTATTTTAATAATATTTCTCTCGATTTATACGTTATTTTATTATCCGGTCATTTATTTTATGAATATTTTCATTCATATTCATTTTTTATGAGGCAATTAACTTATGAATATTACTTCAAGTACATCCGTTTTTTTGTTTTTTTTTGGTAATGATTTCAGGAATATTTTTGTTAGTAAATACCTTTTTATATTTATATTTTTGGCAATTCGTTTTATGAATATTTTTGCAGACTTTACTCTTGTCAATTACTCAACTATTATTATTACAAATATTTATATAAATTTTGTACATATCGTCCCTACCATGTTAAACTATCGAATACGAAATCGGAGCAAACTACCGAACGAACATATTCCATACATTGACGAAGTAATATATTGAAAAATGGTCTTATTAGATACTTTATTGAATGTATTTACTTCTATCCTAAATGGAGTTGTGACATTTTGCAACAAGCCGTATCGTCCACAATCCAAGGGCAAACTATCAAATCTGAAAAATGAGATTTTTCATATTCGATAGTTTGACATGTGAGGGACGATATAATCTTGTATTTTATTTGGCAATTAATTGTAATAATATTTATCTCGAAATATACGTTACTCTATTTTTCGGTCATTATTTTTAAGAATATTTTCGCTCGTATACTCTTTTTTTTGTGACAATTGATTTTATGTATTTTTGGCTATTAAGTATATGAATGTTTTTGTACATTATAATATTTTTTTTTTATGTTTCTACTAATTTTATAATGATTACTGTTTGTGTACACTCTACTTATATTCCTTTTAAGAATTCAAAAATAGGCCTGTCATATTAGATAATCTGTATAATATCGCACTGAGATAATATTTAAACAATACATAAAAAAATATACTAAAACATTTTTTATTATATTTTTTTAGTAAAATACTAGAATAAAGAGAATAATAAGCCCGTCAAAGTATAGATGGAGTTGATTGTTCGAACACGAAGCTATTGTAGAAATGTTTCTAGACAGTTGTACTGTTCGAATGTCAGTTGTAGAGATAGTTCGGTTGTGATCGGCTAGTATCGGGAAACACTAGGTGCTTTTGTTTCGTAGATACGTTTCACGTTGCCTCCGCATTGACAGGCACGCTGGGATGTTTCAACTTATAGTTACAGATTCAATGCCTCAATGCTGTTTGCAACAATATAATAAGGCGTGGTAATTATTCTTTGCTAGTTTTAGTTGTTTTTTGTTTGCAAAATAATTATAATATATCTTACACATCAAATCGACACCATCTTGACGGTAGGCGTCGTCCAACGTGTAATCATTGTGGTGATGTACTTACCGTGGATCATATTTTAGCGGAATGCTCCCAGTTGCAAAGAGCCAGGGATAGGTTTGGTATTAACAGTACAGAAATTTTAATAAATAAAAAACATTTCAGAATATTATTGATTATCTTACATTTATTAAAGCATACATACATATCTAAAAATGTAACTTCCCTTGAAAAAAAAATATACATATAGAGATTTAGATTAAAATATAATATTGTAACATATAAACATTAGCAAAGATTTTCAATTTCAAATATTAAATAATTTGATAATTTTCGGCTAATTTAAACAATAGGGCTTTGTGCTAGGCCATTGTAGTCGACGCAAAATAAATTATAAAATATATATATATATATACCTTTCCTGAATGTAGATATTCAGATGACACTCATGAAAGATTTTTTAAAACATTCTTTCAAATCTTGATCGATTCTACTTACATTATACAGGAAATAAACACCTCAAAATTATATATAGATATAAACTTATTTAATTATTGGAGCACCAAAACAAGGGCAATATGCTTTTCCATTTCTCATGAACTGTATGAACTGTTGAGAATAATAAAAATACAAAATAGTCTAAAATAAAATAAAGTAACACAAAATAAAAATTAAATTAATAAATAAAGTGCTTTTAGAATGAACATTTAAGGGGCTTTCATTTATAGGGCAATAAAATAGGCAATTAAAATTAAAGCTTAATTTACTAGTTTAAAATATTTCGAATAACAGTTTAACTAAATGACTTGGTGTAATTAATTTTATATTTATATGTGTGTACTACATTCTGTAAGAAGTGCTGGTAGGTCGTGTTTAATGTTCAGTTTGTTTATTCTTTTACATTCAGTATGTATATTTTTCATTGTCAAGTTAGTATAATTATATTTATATGTGTGTACTACATTCTGTAAGAAGTGCTGGTAGGTCGTGTTTAATGTTCAGTTTGTTTATTCTTTTACATTCAGTATGTATATTTTTCATTGTCAAGTTAGTATAATTATATTTATATGTGTGTACTACATTCTGTAAGAAGTGCTGGTAGGTCGTGTTTAATGTTCAGTTTGTTTATTCTTTTACATTCAGTATGTATATTTTTCATTGTCAAGTTAGTATAATTATATTTATATGTGTGTACTACATTCTGTAAGAAGTGCTGATAGGTCGTGTTTAAAGTTCATTTTGTTTATTCTTTTACATTCAGTATGTATATTTTTCATTGTCAAGTTAGTATATTTATATTTATATGTGTGTACTACATTCTGTAAGAAGTGCTGGTAGGACGTGTTTAATGTTCAGTTTGTTTATTCTTTTACATTCAGTATGTATATTTTTCATTGTCAAGTTAGTATATTTATATTTATATGTGTGAACTACATTCTGTAAGAAGTGCTGGTAGGTCGTGTTAAATGTTCAGTTTGTTTATTCTTTTACATTCAGTATGTATATTTTTCATTGTCAAGTTAGTATATTTATATTTATATGTGTGTACTACATTCTGTAAGAAGTGCTGGTAGGTCGTGTTTAATGTTCAGTTTGTCTATTCTTTTACATTCAGTATGTATATTTTTCGTTGTCAAGTTAGTATATTTAACATTCAAGTTGTGTTAAATATGTGTGTGTGTGTACTTTTAGGTAGTATACCGACTGTATATTTTCATTTTTAGGCTCCTGAGGAGAAATATATTGTTAAGAAAAATGTAGAGAAGTTTTAATGAATGACTTTTCTTAATTGACCTTCTTAAACAAGAAAAACTTCCACAAAAAAAAAAACTCCAATCAAAAACAGACAAAGACCAAAATCTCGAATGATTTGATTGTCTGTCCTTCATAGACGCAAAAAAAAACGATAAGGAGTCTCCTTCGCTCATGTAGGTACATGGCGATTGGAGAAAAAACGGCCGTTCGAAAGAAAGCCGATGTAAAGATAAGGATAACACGGGATCCGCCATTGTGTTGTGCAATTTAAATGTGCCTATATTACTCAATACATTACACAATAGATTCCACCATTACGATAAACATGTAGCTATGGGAACCATTCCTGATATCTTCTGTACCATCACCATACAGCTACCGGGAAGTTGTTCTTTTTTGTGGATGCCTCATGCTTCCTGGGTTCGATTCTCACTTAATTATAAGTGATTGAAGATTTCCTCTTTTTTCTTTTTTTTCCTTTTTTTGTCCTCCTTCTTTTACGCCGCTGTTCCCAATACGACCAATAATACCTTAATTGTAATACCTTATCACAAATTTAGGCTGTTATCTATAAATATCAACCTCAAGACAAAGTAAATTTGTTTTCAATCCGTTATCTGGCTAAAGCATTTTGATAATTTTGACTCAGTTAAAGTTTTGGATACTTTATTTCTATGTATGTATATAAATATATACATATAGAAACTTTAGATCGGAAATATCCACTCTTGAAGACAAATACATCCGCTAGCGATCCCAAATACATTTTAACATAATTTTAAATACCTTACATGAAATGACTGTCGGTGACTACTCTACTTGGCAATTCTACATGACTTGACACGTATATATATATATATATATATATATATATATATATATATATATATATATATATATATATATATATAGGGTGTCCCAGTATATGTGTCCACCCCCATTTCCCCCTAGAGTTGTTGGAATTTTGATATGAAACTTGGTAGGTCATAGTTATGTTGCATGAGGTTTCTTTTGAAGGTTTAGTTGACTTTATAACATTCTCCAGTTTTTCTCCAGCGCATCTAACTCTTGATTTTCCAATGGCAGCAGGTATTTTTTATGACGAATTCTAATAAAAAATTTAATTTTAAGACTAATTTATTCCGAGACATCTTTTCATCCGACGCACCGTTTGCGCGTAAAACGCAAAAAAACTGAAACATATCGCCCTTTTGTAGACAAATTCCTATTTATCACTGAAATCAAGCCTTGTTCTTAAAAACACTTCGATACAAACGTTGTTGCCTATTAATTTTCCTTTCAGAAGATACCAAGATCAAAATATTTAACGGGATATTATGAATGAAAACAAAGGCAATTTTTTTTTTTAGTTTTATGATATAATAATTTCATATGCAAAAAGAAATTTATTTATTTTTTATAAATATGGCACAGGTCGAAATAATAGTACTCCATTTTATGTACTATTTTATTTTTGACACGCCCAAAAATAAAATAGTACATAAAATGGAGTACTATTATTTCGACCTGTGCCATATTTATAAAAAATAAATAAATATACATAAATAAAGGTCAGAAATCGTGGAATTGAATAAAAAAAAATTTATTCTGTTCTGTTTTATAATAATTTTTATTTACTTTTTTCATACAGTAAATAAGTATTTTTTTTTTTAGTGTTTATGACAGCTACTTTTTTCTATTCATATCGATTTTCTGATTTGTTATTTTTTAAAACTTTTAATGTATATTTTTCATTCATAATATCCCGTTAAATATTCAATCTACAACTTTGATCTTGGTATCATCTGAAAGGAAAATTAATAGGCTACAACGTTTGTATACAAGGCTTGGTTTCAGTGATAAATAGGAATTTGTTACAAAAGGGCGATATGTTTCACTTTTTTTGCGTTTTACGCGCAAACGGTGCGTCGGATCAAAAGATGTCTCGGAATAAATTAGTCTTAAAATTAAATTTTCTATCAGAATTCGTCATAAAAAATACCTGCTGCCATTGGAAAATCAAGAGTTAGATGCGCTGGAGAAAAACTGGAGAATGTTATAAAGTCAACTAAACCTAAAAAAGAAACCTCGTGGAACATAACTAAGACCTACCAAGTTTCATATCAAAATTCCAACAACTCTAGGAGGAAAAGGGGGTGGCCTCGGGCTAATATCGTAGATACAAATGCAAACTAACGAGTGTGAAAATCACCACTTTCAAGAGTGAAAATACTTTTATTTATTACTTTGCTTTTGGGCAGTCAAATAGTAGGAAGATTCGACCTTTTGACAGTGGTTACATCCTCCTTTCACTGTATGAACTTAGATTTGAGAGTTTGCCATCCATCAGGACAACAGCAATCAGTAAAGATTTAAAATGAAAAATGCGTTTTTTCGCATTCGATACTTTGCATTTGTATCTTATGCAATTTTCGATAGTACGATCTTTTTTAAAGAAATCTGTGCTTCAAAGACGAATGGCTTCTTATTTTTTCCTCAGTTTTCTCTTTTTTTTTTGTTTTTCTATTTTAATTTAAAAATAAAATGAATATTTGAATTAAACGTCTCTTGTACTAGAATAATATTTATTGGATCATGTAGAAACTAAATTCTACAGTAATGTGGGAAAAAAATTAAATATATTTAGAAACAAATTAGCAAGTAGGATAAATTAAGTACACTTTATAACTGTGTTTAGCTTCTTATGTATATGTAAGTACATATACATAAGAAGTTAAATGAGCTTAATTTTCAGAATAAAGGGTTGAAATGTTTGGCCTTGACCTTCTGACGACAGTTGATGCCAAATGCGGAAGTTCCTTCTTGTCAGTAGGAAGGAATCTTGAAGAAATAAATCAATCTGGTAGTTTGCTAAAAATATTTAGGCAGCGGTAACCGTAAGTTTTTCCTATGAATCTACATGGAGATATAACTCTATCCGTAGACCATTGCATCAGGAAGTATTTATAATAAACATGACGGAATCCGGGAAGCCCCTGAGAAAGGACTACAATAGCCAGTATACACGAGTGACATTGAGCGCAAGAACAGAACCTACGCGCGCCAGAAATAGACGGAGCGTTCTGGCAGGACGCCAAGCTTCGAGTTGGTCTTGCTTCTAGTGCTGGAGCTGCATTCTAAGGATAACTCTAGTCACTAACAATCTAGGAGTTGCATATTATCGAATTATTTACCTTGGAGAACGCATATACAAGACATTGTCATTTACAGTGACTCACTGTGCTCACTTAGAACACTACAGTAAAAATACACTTCTAGTGCTGGAAGGGCATTCTAAGGATAAATGGAGTCACTTACAATCTAGGAGTTGCATATTGTAGAATTGTTTACCTTGGAGAACATATAGACGAGACATTGTCATTTTCACTGACTCACTGTGCTCACATTGAAGACTACAGCACAAATACACTTCTAGTGCTGGAAGGGCATTCTAAGGATAACTCTAGTCACTTACAATCTAAGAGTTTCATATTACAGAATTATTTACCTTGGAGAACATATCGACGGGACATAGTCATTTATACTGACTCACTGGGCTCACTTAAAACACTACAGTACAAATACACTTCTAGTGCTGGAGGGGCATTCTAAGGATAACTCTAGTCACTTACAATCTAGGAGTTGCATATTGTAGAATTATTTACCTTGGAGAACATATAAACGAGACATTGTCATTTACAGTGACTCACTGTGCTCACTGAACACTACAGTACAAATACACTTCTAGTGCTGGAGGTGCATTCTAAGGATAACACTAGTCACTTACAATCTAGGAGTTGCATGTTATAGAATTATTTACCTTGGAGAACGCATAGACAAGACATTGTCATTTACAGTGACTCACTGTGCTCACTTAGAACACTACAGTACAAATACACTTCTAGTGCTGGAAGTGCATTCTAAGGATAACACTAGTCACTTACAATCTAGGAGTTGCATATTATAGAATTATTTACCTTGAAGAACGCATAGACAAGACATTGTCATTTACAGTGAGTCACTGTGCTCACTTAGAACACTACAGTACAAATACACTTCTCGTGTTGGAGCTGCATTCTAAGGATAACTCGAGTCACTTACAATCTAGGAGTTACTCATTCTCGCATTATTTACCTTGGAGAAGACATAGACTTCATACTGACGAGTCATTGTCATTTACACTTACTCACTAAGCCCACTTCAAGATGTACAGTACAAATACACACATACCTTCAGTCGCAAAAATAAATAAATAAAGGCAGTAAGCTCTATATACCCCTAGCTGGTTACCAGATCATGAAAGTTATGCAGCAACACAATATTTCATTGTGTTGCTGTATCCAAGAAAACATCCCTACAGAACATGCTCACGTAGGTAGAGAACCAATCACACAAAAAGACAAAAATATTTGCAAAAGAATTGATTTTTTTTTTATTATTATTGTTGAACCTCTTCACAGAGGTCTTCACACATGCCTCTTATCAGGCATGTCCAAGTTTTGTCTAAGTCCTTATTCGGTTAGTGTGTTTTTCAAAATTGACTTTTAGGTATTTCTTGTTTTTCATGAGTAATACGAGGATCTATTCTTAAACGAGAAGCAATAATTTCTGTCGAGGTATTGATTTTGGAATACTGGGGACGAATGAAAGAAGATTGTTACCAAGAAATGCAGATAATTTTTCTATCAACTTCCAACAAAGTTACTTTTTGTAGTCCAATTTTGCCGCGGATTGTTAATGAAACACAGTTCTGAGAAATAATAAACAGAAAACACGTTAGCAAAAATACAAACTAAATATTTGTGAAGATAGATGGCTCTGTAATTATTCTTTTAACCTGCAAAATACCAAATTTACATCTTGTAATCCGATTTTGCCATCAGATTGTTAGTAAAGCAAAATTCGAGTAAATATTAATCAAATTATATTAATGTAGCATATTGGGAGTCATCTCTTGTTGCCAAGATATGTTGGTAATTATTCTTCCATCATTTTGTAATCATATTTTACTTGAATATTTGCGATAGGTAGGTAAAGCCAATTTCACTCCTCCTATTTCAATTTTACATAAAGATTAATGACAAAAAAAATCGAAAATTTAATGTTATTGTTAGGTAAAAATGTCGATTTGTTTTCTTAGAAATTCTTGATTTCTAAACCGTATAAAATCGAATGCAATTTTCTCCTGAGGAAGAACAATATTCCCGAGGCTATTTAAATGTCAGACACAATTGCTACTTTTCTCTTCATTCTGAGAAATAGCTTTGAGTCACATTTTAGCAGATTACCAACCGGAACCTAACGTCAAACCGTTCCTATGTTCAACCTTTGACAGGCCTTGCAATTCTAATAGCACCTTTTAGGTTAAGCATACCTCAATCGGATTTCTTCATAATCATAAACATACTCTTCGACGTTTCTTCGCATCAAGTTTTGTTCTTTTACAAAATAATTCTAGTTTATTATCCCTTACATAAGAGAAAGCAATCAAAATGGAAATGAACGTCTTGAAACGTCGCTTTGGAATTATTTCTTCCAAGCAAATTGAAAGCTAATTCAATGTGTGAAGAAAATTAATATACACTGTTAAACAGACAGATTAAGTTAAATATCTATCTTGTTTTAATGAAATTATCAGCAATAATATACGCGATAATTGTCTTGTCTTAGGACTTCTCGGGTGAGATGGATATGGTATCGGAACAATCCATGAGAAATCAAGCAGACCATGTTGCTCGACATTTTTGATTTTTCTAATTTTTTTGCCAGTTATTCCCCTATACTAGGTGAGTTCAAACCTGCAGTAAAAAATGGGTCATAGTTTTTTTTTTGCCGGCCATTTTAAATTTTCATTTTAACTACTTGTTGTCCGAAAACAAGTTTTACGTTAATGTATCCAACTCTCTGAATTGCATAGATCAAAACAGAATAAACACTAAAATCAGAACGATATTCTCTGGATTTTTGTTCCTGCATTGTGTTTTGTAAAATGCATGAAAATTAAAGAAAAAAAATCACAAAAATTGATTGATATTTAACGTAAAACGGGAATTTTAGAGCTGTAAAAATATCAGAAGGAAAAGAGATTCGCCTTCAATTTGTTTTTCTTCCATAGATGTATTATATGACTACTTGCTGTAGAAGTTTCAAGCTAGAGAACGTTTTCCTTTTTTATATATATAATTTTTAATAGTTTGCCATAATCGTATTTTTTTTGCGATATTTGAAGTACAATATCACAAAAGGGCCTGAGTCGAAATGATAATTTTTTTTCTTCAAGTTCCATACTATTTACAAAACACAATGCAGGAAAAAAAATTAAGAGCATATTGTTCTGATAATTTTAGTTTTTTGATATCTATGAAATTAAGAGAGTTCGAAACACTTACTTAAAACTTGTTTTCGGGCAAAAATTAGTTAAAAGCCAAACTTTTATATCCGGCAAAAAAAAAAAAAAAAATTATGACCCAGAAATTTTTATTTACTGCAGGTTTTAACTCACCTAGTACAGGGAAATAACTGGTAACAAAAATTAGGAAAGTCAAAAATGTCGGGCTACAAATTTTATTCAATTTGGGCGATTTCTAATGGATGGACCCTATCCGTTTCCTGCTTATGGAGATGGGGGTTGAAGTCCGCCCGATGGGTTAATTTGTTTTAAATTGTAAATTTATCCTTGTGGTCTGTAGGTACACAATGTATATATCATGTTTTGTGTTTTTGTTTTTTTTATATCAAATAAACTGTATAATATTAATAAAAAAAAAAAAAAAAAAAAAAAAAAAAAAAAAAAAAAAAAAAAAAACTTCAAGTGGCAATAAAAACTAACTACATCCATCTATAAATGTTTAGGAAAATGTAAAAACGAAATATACATACTGTTTGTAGGTGACGGATACAACACATCTCATTTCGAAAAAAAAAAACATTGCACACCGCAAACAAATTCTAGGGGTTCTACAAATTTTCTTGGCCCTTTTTTTTAGATGTATTATCTATCAAGATTAACATATACAATATCTAATTAAATTAAAATAACAGAACTATAATAATAAATCAAAAAAAGTGTTATATAATAAATGTTGAGTTATTAAACTAATTGTCAGGATTTACATCTTAAGCGGTTACACAACTATCTATGGCTTATGTAACCACTTTAAATTTATATCTAGAATCAGACAGACATAAAAAAACGCCAGAGAAAATATACAATTTAAGAGCGTAGATAATAAATACCTATTACTGGAACGGTGTTTGTAGACAAAGTGTAACCGAGTATTTTCTAGATAGTAACTACAACACATTTCAAACACCCACTGAAGGCATTTTAAACACCTATTGCTCCAGGGTGGTCTTATATCACTCACATAATGGGTATCTAAACACAGTAAATCTTTCAAGAGGCCTGTAGTAGAAATTAACATAAAACACGGACCTACAGAAGAAATAATAGGACAGAAAAATATGATTACAACATATATACATAAATGAGGGAAGAAGTCAGATGAGTTTGTTTTAGAACATTCCAAAGAAATGTTGGATGTTAAGGTCCCATCAAAAAACGTTTTGTATATTTTTTGCAAATTTTATGTATATATATATACATAAAATTTGCAGAAACAAGAAAAAGTGTATATATATATATATAAATATATATATATATATATATATATATATATATATATATATATATATATCCACTTTTTCTTGTTTCTTTTCTTTGAGTCGGGCGTAGCACTGCGCCTGACTCAAGCTAGACGACATGACGAGAGGACTTTCTGATAAGGAAAGCCCCTGAAGAGGTGCGAAAAGGCACGAAACATGTCGGGCGAAACAAACCAAAGTAGTTAATGAGAACCAAGAGTGTACTGCTTTATCGACCCTCTGCCAGAAACA